>WNWK01008370.1:72500-85166 GCA_009830355.1 Cherax destructor | reverse complement strand
ATCTGAATAAATTTTGGTTTGTGGGAAGGAAAAAAAAATTTCCCCTTTTCCCTAAAGGGCAGAAAATAACCAGGGGCCACTTGAAATCACCTGATGCATTCCCAAAAAGGGCAAGGTAAAGCGACCCTTTTGCTGTCTTAAAGCCTGGTGCCTTTTTCTTGCTGACTGATATAAGTTCGTGTTGGCTTTTTTTTCCCCAGAAAACACTTCTGTTGTCAGCATTAAACACTTGATGTGGCTCATAGCCACCCTCAGTAGGACCCCCACTGACTCAATGGTTTAACCCACCGCGGGCTACCATGCGTTAAAAAAATTTTCCACTCCCGTGAACCGTGTAATATCATTTTTACGTCGTGTTAGATAATAATGTGCCGCAATTCTTCAATCGTGCAATACCCGTAACGTGTAACATAATCTCGTGCTAAATGACGGTCTACTGTACAGTGGACCCCCGGAAATCGAACATAATTCGTTCCTGAATGCTGTTCTAGTGCCGTTGCCGAACGAATTTATTCCCATAAGGACAAATGTAAATTAGATTAGTCCATTTCAGACTCCCAAAAATACACTTTCAAAAGCACTTACAAAAATACACTTACAGTAGACCCTCATTTAGCACGACTTTATGTTGTGCGTTTTGGGTATTACGCGATTGAAGAATTGCGGCACATTTTTATCTAACACGACGTAAACCTTATATTACGCGATTCGCTGGAGGGAAAAATTTTGAGCCCGGGTCGCCTGCAGTAGGTTAAACCATTGAGTCAGTGGGGGTCCTACTAAGGGTGGCTATGAGCCACAAAAGTGTTTAATGCTGAGAGACAAGTGTTTTCTGGAAGAAAATGCCAACATGAACTTATATCAGTCAGCAAGAGAAAAGTGCACCAGGCTTCAAGACAGCAAAGGATCGCTTCACCTTGCTCCTTTTGGGTAATGCATCAGGTGATTTCAAGTGTAAGCCCATGGTTATTTACCGCTGTAAGAATCCTCATGCTTTGAGGAAAGGGAATTTGTTTTCCTTCGCACAAACTAAGTTTATTCAGGTATACAGAGATAGTTACATTGATTATCATACATAGCAGCATATGTGTAGAGAACCTAGGATAACCCAAAGTGTTATCCTAGAGAACCTAGGATAACCCAAAGTGTTATCCTAGAGAACCTAGGATAACCCAAAGTGTTATCCTAGAGAACCTAGGATAACCCAAAGTGTTATCCTAGAGAACCTAGAATAACCCAAAGTGTTATCCTAGAGAACCTAGGATAACCCAAAGTGTTATCCTAGAGAACCAGGATAACCCAAAGTTTGGGTTATCGTAGGTTCTCTACACATATGCTGCTATGTATGATAATCTTTGTAACTGTATCTGTGTATACCTGAATAAACTTATAGTTTGCAGGAAGAAAAAACAACCATTCCCTCAAGCGGCCGGTGCTAATGTTGTGGAACAACTGGGGAGACCACCCGCCTTCCCATGCTACCCCTCCCCCAACAACACCCCACCATCCCAGCATTCGTATTCCATACGCGTCAAGCCAGCTGTGTTTGTCAAGAATAAGAGTGAATTGTGTTTTGATCTTTAAATTACTATATCTTGTATCTGCCAAGCAATCATGTCACCCAGTAGGCATACAAGTGTTGCTCAAAGTGGCAAGAAAATGTTTAAGCATTTATTAAGTCTTAGAACTAACGAAGAAAAAGATATTAGACAAGACATAACCTGTGGCTGTAATGAAGTGTTACTTTGTACACACAAAAAGATGTAAACATAAGTTTGTGTGACTAACTTACTGACTGACTGGACTGACTTACTGAATGACTTGACTGACTGACTGACTGAATGACTTGACTGACTGACTGAATGACTTGACTGACTGACTGAATGACTTGACTGACTGAATGACTTGACTGACTGAATGACTTGACTGACTGAATGACTTGACTGACTGAATGACTTGACTGACTGAATGACTTGACTGACTGAATGACTTGACTGACTGAATGACTGACTGACTGAATGACTTGACTGACTGAATGACTTGACTGACTGAATGACTTGACTGATGACTGACTGACTGACTTATGAATGACTGACTGACTGACTTACTGAATGACTTGACTGACTGACTTACTGAATGACTTGACTGACTGACTTACTGAATGACTTGACTGACTGACTTACTGAATGACTTGACTGACGACTTATTGAATGCGTGACTGACTTACTGAATGACTGACTGACTGACTTACTGAATGACTTGACTGACTACTTACTGAATGACTTGACTGACTGACTTACTGAATTACTTGACTGACTGACTTACTGAATGTCTTGACTGACTTACTGAATGTCTTGACTGACTTACTGAATGACTTGACTGACTTACTGAATGCTTGACTGACTTACTGAATGACTTGACTGACTTACTGGATGTCTTGACTGACTTACTGAATGTCTTGACTGACTTACTGAATGTCTTGACTGACTTACTGAATGTCTTGACTGACTTACTGAATGTCTTGACTGACTTACTGAATGTCTTGACTGACTTACTGAATGCTTGACTGACTTAATGAATGACTTGACTGACTGTTACTGAATGTCTTGACTGACTTACTGAATGTCTTGACTGACTTACTGAATGTCTTGACTGACTTACTGAATGTCTTGACTGACTTACATGAATGCTTGACTGACTTACTGAATGACTTGACTGACTTAATGAATGACTTGACTGACTTACTGAATGATCTGACTGACTTACTGAATGTCTTGACTGACTTACTGAATGTCTTGACTGACTTACTGAATGTCTTGACTGACTTAATGAATGTCTTGACTGACTTACTGAATGTCTTGACTAAATTACTGAATGTCTTGACTGACTTACTGAATGTCTTGACTGACTTACTGAATGACTTGACTGACTTAATATTAGAATGACTTGACTGACTTGCTGAATGACTTGACTGACTGACTTACTGAATGACTTGACTGACTTACTGAATGACTTGACTGACTTACTGAATGCTTGACTGACTTACTGAATGTCTTGACTGACTTCTGAATGACTTGACTGACTTAATGAATGACTTGACTGACTTACTGAATGACTTGACTGACTGACTTACTGAATGTCTTGACTGACTTACTGAATGTCTTGACTGACTTACTGAATGTCTTGACTGACTTACTGAATGTCTTGACTGACTTACTGAATGACTTGACTGACTGACTTACTAAATGACTTAACTGACTTACTGAATGACTTGACTGACTTACTGAATGCTTGACTGACTTACTGAATGACTTTATTAAAGTTAGAGACACTCAGTACAACCATCGACTTCAGTTCCAGAATCTCTACTATCCACCTCAGCCCAGTAGGGCCACAGCATAACTCTCACTCTCTTCACAATCATCCACAAACATCAGCACCCCACAATTTAAGGTAAATACTATTATTTCTGTTACATTTGTAGTCTTAAGCAGTAAAAACAACATAATACATCACGATAATGAACTACAATTACATATTCTCTTTTATATTTGTAAGATCTGTTGGTCTAAAAAACTTGTTTGGCTTTTGGGGACTCTCAGGAACGTAACCCTATTTTCCCTTAAGTTCTTTTAATTATCTAACACGATTTTAGCTAACACGACGTTTTCAGGAACGTAACTACCGTGCTAAATGAGGGCCTACTGTACATAATAGTTCGAGTTGGGAGCTGTTTGATTTCCGGGGGTCCACTGTACAATGCCTGCTCTTTAAAGGACGGGTTTGAGATATTGGCAGTTTGGAGGGAATTTCTGAACTGTCGTATCTTGGCTCCTCTGCAAAGACATTGATTATGTGTGAGTGAGGTGAAAGTGTTGATTGATGATGAAAGAATTTTTTGGGGGGGATTTTCTTTCTTTTTGGGTCACCCTGCCTCGGTGGAAGACGGCCGACGTGCTGAAAAAAAAAGTAATGAGTACGTACTGTATATGCATTTTATCGCTCTAGGGCACTTTAAAAGCCTAGTATATAATGTGTGAGTGGGGTAGCCAGATGGGGGTTACATACCTACCACACTTTCATACCTACCTACCTACCATACTATTCATGGGGCACAGTGCGAAACTCAGGACAAAATTTAGCTGAAAAAATGGTTCTAAACTCGAAAAGTATGATACACAGGGCATACAAAACTCGGGGTTCCACTGTAAATAAAACGGAAATCCTGTTGCTTGAGTGGATTTAACAAAAAATAAAGAAAGGTGCACCACTTAATTTCATCTTAATTAGCGAAAAGGCCTTACAGTTGTTTAAAGCAGTGTGTGATAAGGAAGGAAGGTCTGAAAAAGTATGTTTAGTGCTGTATGGTTCCACAACTTTAAGTTGCATAATAAGTTACATAATATTAAGTTTTCTGGTGAAAGTGCTTCAGCTGATCATACAGCATCAAGTAATTTCCCTGCTGAATTTCAGGAAATTATTTGTGAAAGTGGCTATGAGCCACATCACGTGTTTAACCCTTTCAGGGTCCAAGGCCATTTTTTGAAGGGGTGTGCCAGTGTCCAAGAATTAAAAAAAAAAAAATCTTATTTTTTTTCTTATGAAATGGCAGAGAATCTTTTTCTGAAGGTAATAAAACAAAAAGTAAGAAATTTGGTTGAAAATTGACGAAATTATGCTATCTCGAATTTTGATGTGTCAGCAATATTTACGCATCGGCGATTTTGCCGACTTTGACTCCCATTTTAGGCCAATTACATTATTCTAGTCGACCAAATTCTTAGCTATTTCACTAGTATTACTTCTATTCTATCGATTGAGCACAAGAAATCGCCCAGTCAATTGTTTCAACTACAAAATAAAGTGATTGGAAATTGGTAATTTAACCAATTTAACTCAAAGTTCAAAATATTCCAATTTCAAAACAGGGTGCATAATAAACAATGCAGGCATTCCTGGCACTAAACAAACATTTCCTCTGTTCATTAGTTATGTTTTCAGTCTTTACAAATGAATTCCATTTTGATTTTTTATTCACATAATGAATTTTTTTTCAAACCAAAAAATGGAAGATTTGCAGTTATGCAATATTGTAATAATTGTACAAATAATACCACCACATTTGTGAACGCGTATTAGACGTGTGAGGTCATTTGTTTACTCTTGAACATAGGCAAAAATGTAACATTTCCGCTATTTTGAGCTCAGTTTCATGCCATTTGCAGTACTAAATCCAATGAAAATCATCTCTATATCTGTAATATATCTTCCATTCTATCAAATGAGACCAAGAAATCGCAAATAAAACTTTTTTTTTTTTTTTTTTTTAACACATCAGCCGATTCTCACCAAGGCAGGGTGGCCCGAAAAAGAAAAACTTTCATCATCATTCACTCCATCACTGTCTTGCCAGAGGGGTGCTTTACACTACAGTTATAAAACTGCAACATTAACACCCCTCCTTCAGAGTGCCGGCACTGTACTTCCCATCTCCAGAACTCAAGTCCGGCCTGCCGGTTTCCCTGAATCCCTTCATAAATGTTACTTTGCTCACACTCCAACAGCACGTCAAGTATTAAAAACCATATGCCTCCATTCACTCCTATCAAATACGCCACACATGCTTGCTGGAAGTCCAAGCCCTCGCACACAAAACTTCCTTTACCCCTCCCTCCAACCTTTCCTAGGCCGACCCCTACCCCGCCTTCCCTCCACTACAGATTTATACATCTCGAAGTCACTCTGTCTCGTTCCATCTCTCTACATGTCCAAACCACCTCAACAACCCCTCCTCAGCTCTCTGGACAATCGTTTTGGTAATCCCGCACCTCCTCCTAATTTCCAAACTCCGAATTCTCTGCATTATATTCACACCACACATTGACCTCAGACATGACATCTCCACTGCCTCCAGCCTTCTCCTCGTTGCAACATTCATCACCCATGCTTCACACCCATATAAGAGCGTTGGTATAACTATACTCTCATACATTCCCTCTTTACTTCCATGGACAAGGTTCTTTGTCTCCACAGACCAAGTGCTCCACTCACCCTTTCCCCTCATCAATTCTATGATTCACCTCATCCTTCATAGACCCATCCGCCGACATGTCCACTCCCAAATATCTGAATACATTCACCTCCTCCATACTCTCTCCTCCAATCTGATATCCAATCTTTCGTCACCTATTCTTTTTGTTATCCTCATCACCTTACTCTTTCCTATATTCACTTTCAATTTTCTTCTTTTACACACCCTACCAAATTCATCCACCAACCTCTGCAACTTCTCTTCAGAATCTCCCAAAAGCACAGTGTCATCAGCAAAAAGCAACTGTGACAACTCCCACTTTGTATTTGCTTCTTTATCTTTTAGCCCAACACCTCTTGCCAAGACCCTCGCATTCACTTCTCTTACAACCCCATCTATAAATATATTGAACAACCACGGTGACATCACACATCCTTGTCTAAGGCCCACTTTTACTGGGAAATAGTCCCCTTCTCTCCTACACACTCTAACCTGAGCCACACTATCCTCATAAAAACTCTTCACTGCTTTCAGTAACCTTCCTCCTATTCCATACACCTGCAACATCTGCCACATTGCCCCCCTATCTACCCTATCATACACCTTTTCCAAATCCATAAATGATACAAAAACATCTTTACCCTTATCCAAATACTGTTCGCTTATATGTTTCACTGTAAACACTTGGTCTACACACCCCCTACCTTTCCTAAAGCCCCCTTGTTCATCTGCTATCCTGCTTTCTGTCTTACTCTTAATTCTTTCAATAATAACTCTACCATACACTTTACCAGGTACACTCAACAGACTTATTCCCCTATAATTTTTGCACTCTCTTTTGTCCCCTTTGCCTTTATACAAAGGAACAATACACGCTCTCTGCCAATCCCTAGGTACCTTACCCTCTTCCATACATTTATTAAATAATAGCACCAACCACTCCAAAACTATATCCCCACCTGCTTTTAACATTTCTATCTTTATCCCATCAATCCCAGCTGCCTTACCCCTTTCATTCTACCCACTGCCTCACGAACTTTCCCTACACCCACAGCTGGCTCTTCCACACTCCTACAAGATGTTATTCCTCCTTGCCCTACACACGAAATCACAGCTTCCCTGTCTTCATCAACATTTAACAACTCCTCAAAATATTCTCTCCATCTTCCCGATACTCTAACTCTCCATTTAATAACTCTCCTCTCCTATTTTTAACTGTCAAATCCATTTGTTCTCTAGGCTTCCTCAACTTATTAATCTCATTCCAAAACTTTTTCTTATTTTCAACAAAATTTGCTGATAACATCTCACCCACTCTCTCATCTGCTCTCCTTTTACATTGCTTCACCACTCTTTAACCTCTTTTTCTCTCCATATACTCTTCCCTCCTTGCATCACTTCTACTTTGTAAAAACCTCTCATATGCTAACTTTTCTCCCTTACTACTCTCTTTATATCATCATTCCACCATCGCTCCTCTTCCCTCCGCACCCACTCGCCTGTAACCACAAACTTCTGCTGAACACTCTAACACTACATTTTTAAATCTACCCCATACATCTTCGACCCCATTGCCTACACTCTCACTAGCCCATCTATCCTCCAATAGTTGTTTATATCTTACCCTAACTGCCTCCTCTTTTAGTTTATAAACCTTCACCTCTCTCTTACTTACTGATTCATTTTCCTTGTATCCCATCTACCTTTACTCCCACTGTAGCTATAACTAAAAGTGATCTGATATATCTGTGGCCCCTCTATAAACATGTACATCCTGAAGTCTACTCAACAGTCTTTTATCTACCAATACATAGTCCAACAAACTACTGTCATTACGCCCTACATCATATCTTGTATACTTATTTATCCTCTTTTTCTTAAAATATGTATTACCTATAACTAAACCCCTTTCTATACAAAGTTCAATCAAAGGGCTCCCATTATCATTTACACCTGGCACCCCAAACTTACCTACAACACCCTCTCTGCATGTTTCTCCCACTTTAGCATTAAGGTCCCCTACCACAATTACTCTCTCATTTGGTTCAAAAGTTCCTATACATTCGCTAACATCTCCCAAAATCTCTCTCTCCTCTACACTCCTCTCTTCTCCAGTGCATACACGCTTATTATGACCCACTTTTCGATCCACCCTTATTTTAATCCACACAGTTTTTCTCTCATTATGCACTGTGTTACAGGATTTGTTTTATGTGGTGCACACTTACCACATAGATGTATTCTCTCATATCTAGGCCCAAATTTGCCGCTCAAAGCTTATCTGAGTGAGCTGAGCTCATGACGTAGAACTACGGTTTGGACCCTGAACTCAAAGCCGTTGAACTATGGCACAGACCCTGAAAGGGTTAATGATGATGAGACAAGTGTTTTGGAAGAAAATGCCAACAAGATTTATATGTTAAATTAGGACACATATGTAACACTTGGGATTTTGTAGAATTGGCCACACATGGTATCAGTCCAATACAAAGAAGAAAAATAAGGAGGAGTTTGAGTATAGCCCCAGGCCTGAGTCGATGTTCAGTCCATCATCTTGAAGTAATAAATAGGCAGAAGTTGCTATATAACTGTAGACAGGTGAGATGAGCAGGAGGCGGAGTGGAATCATCCACAGAGTCGAAGTAAGTCTTGTCAAAGGTTTGGACAAATGTTGAACCATTCATCTACATCCTGTCTGACACAGCAACTTCTTGGGATCTTGATACAAAGGGATTCTTCAACATTTGTCCAAACCTTTGGACAAGGACTTACTTCGACTAGTGGATGATTCCACTATGACCCCGCCTCCTCCTGCTTCATCTCACCTGTCTACAGTATATAAGCAACTTCTATTTGCCTTATATTGTATTTACTTCAAGATTGATGGACTGAACACATCGACTCCAGGCCGAGGGACTGATTACCTCAAACTCCTCCTTTTATTACTACTTTCCTCTTTGTATTGGACTGATGAAGCCACTGTGTGGCGAAACGTTTCCTCAATAAAGATACCCAAGTGTTGCATATGTGTCTAATTTAACAACTTGTCGGTTCTCTGAACCATTCATCTACAACAAGATCTTATATCAGTCAGCAAGAGAAAAGTGCACCGGGCTTCAAGACAGTAAAGGATTGTTTCACCTTGCTCCTTTGCAGTAATGCGTCAGGTGATTTCAAGTGTAAGCCCATGGTTATTCACAACTCTAAGAATCCTTGTGCTTTGAAAGGTGTAGATAAACACCTTACCAGTAATTTGGAGGTCAAACCAGTCAGCATGGACGACAAGAGGAAATATTTATTGATTGGTTTAAGCATTACTTTATTCCTGAAGTCAAGTTTGACCTGCACAGCAAGAACCTTGCATTCAAGGCTCTCTTCATTCTTGATAATTCCCGTAGTCATGCAGAAGCTTTGCTGGATGTGACCCCACATGTAAAAGTTGTATTTGTAGTGTGGAAATTAGGAGAAGGTGTGGAATTATAAAAAGTATTATTCAGAGAGGTTGTTGAGATAGTTTGGTCATTTAGAGAGAATGGAACAAAGTAGAATGACTTGGAGAGCGTATAAATCTGTAGGGGAAGGAAGGCTGGGTAGGGGTCATCCTCAAAAAGATTGGAGGGAGGGGGTAAAGGAGGTTTTGTGGGCGAGGGGCTTGGACTTCCAGCAAGCATGATTGAGCATGTTAGATAGGAGTGAATGGTGACTAATGGTTTTTGGGACCTGACGAGCTGTTGGAGTGTGAGCAGGGTAATATTTTGTGAAGGAATTCGGGGAAACTGGTTAGCCAGACTTGAGTCCCGGCTAAGTACAGTGCCTGCACTTTAAAGGAGGGGTTTGGGATATTGGCAGTTTGGAGGGACATCTAAACTAGCAACTGCAAAGACAGTGATTATATATGAGTGATGGTGAAAGTGTTGAATGATGATGAAAGTTTTTTCTTTCTTTCTGGGTTTTTCTTTCTTTTTGGGTCACCCTGCTTCGGTGGGAAATGGTCGATGTATTAAAAAAAAGTAACTACTGTCACTGAATAAGTAAATAAACAAATAATTACTGTAATTAGATACCAGTATTGAAAGTTACTAAATGAATGCAAGTTAAGGACTTACTGCCATCATGCTGGGTAATTATCTTAGTTTCTTCTTCAAAGTACAGTGGTACCTCGGTTAACGATATTTTTTCATTCCGGAATGCTGTTCAAGTGCCATTACCAAACGAATTTATCCCCATAAGGAATGATGTAAAATAGACTAGTCCTTTTAGACCCCCAAAGACACACTTACATAAAAGGGCGAGTTTGGGGACCATTGTTAACCGAGGTACCACTGTAATTGCTTTTGCACCATTGTAAAGTCAAAATATTTTAAGTCGATGAGAACCTGTACTGTCCTTTTACAAACCCAAATTTTATTTTCTGTTTTTTAATGTTATAATACGTTTACTGGAAAATATGTTTGATTAACGAAGATTCTCATTGTGACCTCAGTATGTATTACTTTTTTTGTGTGCTACCATTTGCAGGATGGGACAAGGAGTGCACAACAAAATAATTACTCAGGCAGAACAATGTACTGTTATGTGAGGAGCTATCCACACTCCCAGTCTTGTTCTCACACACACTTATGTCTTTTAATATCAACATTCTGTTTATCTGTAGTAATGATTGTATTTTTTGTTCAGTGTTGATGTTGACGATGATGAGACCCATCACCTGAACCAGTTCCAGCCCATCAGAAATGTAAGTCACAGTCTTATTGCATGTCATGAGCATCTACTGAACTTATGTACATTATAGTTACTCTTCCCAAATGCAAATTTGCCTCGTGTGTTATCTGGAAAATTCTTTTTCTTAACTGTATATTTAGGAGTTAGTTTGTGCAGATGTATATCATGAATGTATTTCATAATACAGTAAACCCTTGATTAACACAACCCCTAAAAACATGAATTCAGTAAAGCATGATTGAAAATTCTCAACCATAATTGATTTGTTTTGGAAATTCCCAAAAAATTGGTGATGTAATTCACGTAAGGCTGGAGGGTGATGCACCAAGACCGTGGCAGGCCTCTGGTGAGTATTTTTCCATGCCACGTTAACTTGAGCCTAACAGGTGAGGGTGTTGTTTGTGAGAGAGGCCTGGTATCACCCCTACTTGTCAGCCTACCCACACTGCCAACAGTTGGAAATATCGTGATTGACTCAGTGTGTTGACCAAACATGTTTAGATATTATCATCACCATCTCATCTCTGGATATTAACCATGGTACCCAAAGAGAATAATAGTGATGTTTAAGGTGCCAAGAAGAAATATGAAGTACTGATGATTTCTAACATTGAAATAGACATCTTTTCTCTCTTTCAACACGTCGGCCGTTTCCCACCGAGGTGGGGTGGCCCAAAAGAAAAAACGAAAGTTTCTCCTTTTACATTTAGTAATAGTATATACAGGAGAAGGGGTTACTAGCCTCTTGCTTTTTGACATCGCCTCTTATGACATGCATGGCTTATGGAGGAAAAATTCTGTTCCACTTTCCCATGGAGATAAGAGGAAATAAGAACAAGAACTAGTAAGAAAATAGAAGAAAACCCAGAGGGGTGTGTGTATATATGCTTGTACATGAATGTGTAGTGTGACCTAAGTGTAAGTAGAAGTAGCAAGATGTACCTGAAATCTTGCATGTTTATGAGACAGAAAAAAGACACCAGCAATCCTAGCATCATGTAAAACAATTACAGGCTTTCGTTTTACACTCATTTAGCAGGACCGTAGTACCTCCCTGGGCGGTTGCTGTCTACCAACCTACTACCTATTGAAATAGACATCATCATCTTTCAACACGTCGGCCGTTTCCCACCGAAGCGGGGTGGCCCAAAAGAAAAAATGAAAATTTCTCCTTTTACGTTTAGTAATATATACAGGAGAAGGGATTACTAGCCCCTTGCTCCCGGCATTTTAGTCGCCTCTTACGACACACATGGCTTACGGAGGAAGAATTCTGTTCCACTTCCCCATGGAGATAAGAGGAAATAAGAACAAGAACTAGTAAGAAAATAAAAGAAAACCCAGAGGGGTGTGTGTATACTATATATATATATATATATATATATATATATATATATATATATATATATATATATATATATATATATATACACATACATACATACATACATACATACATACATACATACATACACACACACACACACACACATATACACAGTGGAACCCCGGCTTACGATGCTATCATCTTACGTTATTTTCGGTAACCGATATTTATAACGTAAGAAATTTGTTTGTGACTTACGATGTTTCTTCGTTACCGACATTCGTACCGGACCTGTCCGCTGGCGCCCAGCTGAGCGCGCACTCCAGGGAGGTCAGTGCTATTGTTTACAAGCGAGAGCGACCACCCACCCACACCCACGCATTCATACCAGTATATTGTCATTATTCCACTGCTGTTTTTAGTGCTTGCAACTGCTAAATAAGCTACCATGGGTCCAAGGAAAGATCCTAGTGCTAAGCCTGTGGCAAAGAGGAACAGAAATATATGTACGATAGAAGTGAAGAAGGAGATAATAGAAAAATATGAAAGTGGAGTGCGTATCAGTGAGCTAGCCAGGCTGTATGGT
>WNWK01008370.1:0-70000 GCA_009830355.1 Cherax destructor | reverse complement strand
CAGTTACATACTACTATATAGAAAGCCACTTATTATGCAGAGCATTTTGGGCAAATTATTTCAGTTTTGTCCCAGGATGCGACCCACACCAGTCGACTGACACCCAGGTACCCATTTTACACTGATAGGTGAACAGGGACAGCAGGTGTCTTTTGGAAACACATCCCTAATGTTTTCCAGTTGTACCGGAGGAGATTCGAACTCCGGACCTCATAATAATGTATATCAGTAAGCTTACTGACCTGTTCTAGGCAGGTCCTCAGATTCATTCCTCCTTTCTTGCATATTTGTCTAACTTATTTTTAAAGCTTCAGTTATTTGGGTAGCTTTAAAAATAGATTAAGCAAATATATGAGTGAGCAGTGTATCAGCTGATCTCATCAGCCCACAACCATCCACTGCCAGCATGGCCACACTAACCATCTTCTCACATTTCTTTAACAAGGAATTAAAGTTAACAAATAATTTTTTTTTCACTTTTTAACCCTTTCACTGTCCAGACCCCTGATCTGAAACTTGTCCACAGTGCCCAAGAATTTTCAAAACAATATTTTGCTATTTTTTTCTTATGAAATGGTAGAGAATCTTTTTTTTGAAGATAAAACAAAAAAGTACAAAATTTGTTGGAAAATTGATGAAATTACGCTTTCGCGAATTTTGCTCTGTCAGCCATATTTACGCATCAGCGATTTTGCCCACTTTCAGTCCTATTTTAGGCCAATTACATTGTTCCAGTTGACCAAATTCTTAGCTATTTCGCTAGTATACCTTCTGTTTTATCGATTGAGCACAAGAAACTTCCCAGTCAGCTATTTCAACTACGTACTCAAGAAAGTGATCAAAAATTGGTAATTTGACCAATTTCACTCAAGTTTCAAAATATTCCAATTTCAAAATAGGGTCCAGAATAAACAATGCAGGCATTCATGGCACTAAAATAACATATCCTCTCTTCATTGATTACGATTCCAGGCTTTACACATGAATTCCATTTTGAGTTTTTATTCACACAAAAAATAGAACATTTATTGTTATGCATTATTATAATAATTGTATAAATAATATCAGCACATTCATGAATGTATATTAGACCCACCAATTGGACGTGTATTGGAATATCGGCAAGAATCAAACATTTTTGCTACTTTCAGCTCAATTTCAAGTTATTTTCAGTCCTGAAACCATTCAGAATCACCTCTATTTCTGTAATATGTCTTTCATTCTATCAAATGAGACCAAAAAAAAACAAGAATATAAACATAAAAACCGGCTTTGAGTTCTGGGTCCAAACTGTAGTTCTACGTCATGAACTCAGCTCACTCAGATAAGCTTTGAGTGGTAAATTTGGGCCTAGACATGAGAGAATACATCTATGTGGTAAGTGTGCACCACATAAAATAAATCCTGCAGCACACAGTGCATAATGAGAGAAAAAAAACTGAAACCGTAGTTTTCGATTAAAACAGCGATTTTGCAGTGTTTTTTCGTATACTTTTTATAGTTTTTTTTGCGATTTCTTGGTCTCATTTGATAGAATAGAAGATATATGACAGATATAGAGATGATTTTGATTGGTTTTAGTACTGGAAATGGCTTGAAACTTAGCT
This sequence comes from Cherax destructor, assembly GCA_009830355.1. NCBI lineage: Eukaryota > Metazoa > Arthropoda > Malacostraca > Decapoda > Parastacidae > Cherax > Cherax destructor. The sequence continues at coordinate 68,393 of WNWK01008370.1, read as the reverse complement.
CAAAGTAGCGGAAATATTAAATGCTTAAATGCTAAATGCTTCTTTATAAGTAAAAAAAAACAGGGAATTTAACCCTTTCAGGGTTGGTGACGTACTAGTACGTTTTACGAGCAGGGGTTGGTGCCGTACTAATACGCGTAAATTCTAGCTGCTTCAAATCGAGGGGGAGAAAGCTGGTAGGCCTGCATGTGATAGAATGGATCTATGTGGTAAGTGTGCGCAGTAGGGAAAAAATCTATGCACCCACATTGAATTGTGGGAGTGGTAATTCAGTGCGCCTTTGCCACCAAGCCATGCGGTAAGGAATACCTCACTCCGGCAGTGTGAGTGGTGGGGAAGGCAGTGGGGGGGAGGCAGTGGGGTTTGTGTAAACAAAATTGGCTGGCTGGCTGGCTGGCTGGCTGTCTGTCTGGCTGGCTGTCTGGCTGTCTGTCTATCACACAGGTACACATAAATACAATTATACATACTGTAAATTACCTAGGATAACCCAAAAAATCCAGACTGGCAAATAATATGTATCAGGACTCAGATGTGAAGCAGTGACTACTGAGTCATGTAATACGTGTTGGTTCACTATTGGCTCTCTCTGAGACAGAGAGACAAACAGATACAGACAGACATAAAACAGTGAAAACAAATAACGCAAAGGCAGTGTACCCTCATCAAATGTCACCCCTAATTAGTTTAGTGATAATATAAAATAAGAGGATGCTCACCCCTCCTCAAATGTCACTAGTCATTAGTGATAAGACTGTGACACACCGTCCTACACCATGCTTCAATTATTATTATTATTATTATATTCTCCCGTGTATCCTAGTTAATTTACACCATGTATAATTGTATTTGTGTGTTCCTGTGAGATAGAGACAGACAGCCAGCCAGCCAGCCAGCTGGTCAGCCAGCCAGCCAGTCGGTCAGCCAGCCAGTCAGCAGTTATTGTGTAGTATACAAGGAGTGTATACGTATATAAAAGAAAAAAGTAGAAAAAATAAAGTATTACCGGGTGACCGGCAGTCAGCGATGTTGCCGTAAGCAGTTCACTTTGTCAACTTCAAGCCTCTATATCTCGGTAAGTATTGAGAGCAAAAAAAATTTTTTTTAGCCTAGTAGATTTAGAAAAAAAACTCCATTTCTTGAGAATTTTGTATTTTTTCGAATATTTCTCGACCCTGAGAACAAGTTTCCGAGAGGGCCTGTCGACCCTGAGAGGGTTAAAAAGTGTGGACGTAGCTTCTTTGCATAAGGGAGGTAGTAGAGCTCTAGTTAAAAATTACAGACGACTAGCCCTTATTTCTCGCATCATAAAAATCTTCGAAAGAGTGATGAAATGGGAGATTACAAATTTCATGGACCAGCACAACCAGCATGGGTTTAGAGCAGGACGATCATGCCTGTCACAGCTGCTGAATCATTATGACAGAATTACGGAAGCATTGGAAGATGACCAGAACGCAGATGTGATTTAAACAGATTTTGCAAAGGCGTTTGACAAATGCGATCATGGAGTGATAGCACACAAAATGAGGGCCATGGGCATTATGGGGAAGGTAGACAGATGGATTTTCGGGTTTCTAACACACAACACAAAAAGGTAGTAGTAAACAGAGCAAGATCCAGCATCAGCAAGGTAAAAAGCTCAGTGCCCTAAGGCACTGTCTGGCACCTCTGCTGTTTTTCATCCTCATAGCAAACATAGATAAAAACACCCGTGTTATGTTGTTTTCCCTTTACTTTCATGTTATGGTTCTACTACATGTTCTAGTGTGGGGGTAGTTTACTTAACCCTTTGGGGGTCGACAGGCCTTCTGAGGAAAGTGTTCCTGGGGTCGAAAAATATTCGGAAAAAAAAAATTATTTTTTCTTATGAAATGATAGTTTTTTTTTTTTCTGAATCTAAATAGCTAAACAAAAATGTTTTGCGATCAATACTTACGGAGATATGGAGGATTCAAGTTGACCCAAAACGATCCGGTGACGGCATCATCGGCGACTTCCGGTTGGCGGTAATCGTTTTTTTTTTTTTTGAAGTTATTTTCTTATGAAATTTAATTTTTTTTTTTTCAAATAACTTTTATGGACTGTGAGACCAATATAAGTGCTGTTTTTCAAATATTCACTCGCTATTTCTTATAAAATAATGCCACAAAGTTTGTTATCACTAGTTTGTTTACAAAACATATTTACAACAATGTACAATGTACAATTATGTTTATAACTATTGTTCAATCATATATATACACATATTGAGTCACTGCAGATGTTTCTAGAAGTTCTGCAGCCTGTGGAAGTCTCTGAAACATGGTTCCATGCACAATGGTGTTTCACATTCCACACACATAAAACGAGTGTCTTTGCGTTGCTGTGGGCGTCTTTTGTATGTGCACAGACATAACACCTCTTCTGAGCCTTTTCTTGCAAGCAGTAGCAGGCAGTTTTGTTAGGAAGTGTTCACCACCAAGCCTCAGACGAGAGGGTAGTTGTTGGTAATTTCGTGGGCGGTTTTCTATTGCAGGTGATGTTTCTTGGTACTTGGTGATTATTTGCCTGATAACAGACAAACAAAATTCGCCATATGGTGGTTTGTTTGTGGTCTTCAACTTATAAACATTATAAGCATTGAGCATGGTAATGTCCAGAATGTGAAAAAAGAGTTTTATGTACCACTTATAACTCTTTCTAACACAATCAGCAAACCCAATCTGCATGTCACATTTGTCCACTAAGCGCATATTGAGAGTGTAATCCATCACAGCTGCAGGTTTTAGAATGGGTTCATTGGTTTCTCTATTCACCCTGCCACTGTCTGCCATTTCATTAGGGTGAATTGATGACAACAGTGTGACATCTCGTTTGTCATGCCACCGAAATGCCATGATATCATTGGCAGCAAACGCCTGCACCTCACCTCTACGAGTGCCTGCACTGAACCTAGGCATATGCTTACGATTTGCACGCACTGTACCGCACACATCTGTCATGTTCACTCGCAAAAAATCACTGAGGGAGGGGCTTGTGTACCAGTTATCAGTATATAATGTATGCCCCTTACCAAGATATGGTTCCATCATTGTTCTAACCACATCACCAGAGATACCCAGTAACTTCCTGGTATCTTTCAATGTATTACTTCCAGTGTACACAATAATATCCAATACAATACCACTGTAGCAATCACAAAGCACAAACAACTTTATACCAAAGCGTTTCCTCTTGCTTGGTATATACTGCTTGAACGACAGTCTACCTTTGAACAGAATCAGTGACTCGTCAATAACAAGCTTCCTGAAGGGATAAAAATACATATTGAACTTCTCTTTCAGATACAGAAACACATTCCTAATCTTATATAACCTGTCGGATCTGTCAGGCCTGGTTTTGTCCGAAAATGTAACATGCGTAGAAGTAGCACAAATCGATTCACTGGTATAATATCACTGAAAGCTGGTGTTGCAATCAATCTGTCTGTTGACCAATATGATTTGATACGGTGTTTATAAACATGCGGCATAAGCATTATTGTGGCAAAGAAAAGATACATCTCTGCCACAGTTGTCTCCTTCCACTGGTGTAGACGTGATTTTGGTGAAAGAATCGTGTTTCCCATGGTGTAATCGAAGTATCTGTTGCTTTCTCTGATAATAATGTCTATCAGGGGTTCGCAAAGAATAACTGGAAACATTCCAGTTCACTGGCATTGTTCCCAAGTGGACAAGATGGGCGTAATCCACTGTGACTTTCATCAAACTGATGGGGATTGGGAATAAAATTGTCAGCTTCCTGCCAATCCCAGGTGCGGTCTGCTGGTGGGTACTGGATATTTACAGGTGGTGTGGGGTTGTAGAAGTGGAGGTTGTGGTTGTGGGGGTTGGTGGGTGGGTGAGGGTTGCCTTTGTTGTAACTGAGCTGAGTCAGCGGCGTGGGTGCCAGCATGGTCCACTGCTGGTGCCTCGCGCCACACCACCACTACCACTACCAGTTGCATGCACATTTCTCATACCAATTGCAACGCTATCATCATCATTTTCACTATCACTTCCTGTTGTACGCCCACGGATGTACTCCGAGATGTACTCCTAACCCTTGGAAGAGCATATGGCACACTACCAGAGCGCATATACCGTCGTATATACTGACGCTTCACTGGTGAATATTCCTCTTCACTCGCGCTACTGGAACTATTTCGAAGGGCTTGGAGTTCATAGTCACTATCAGTATCATCACCATTGCTCACATCTGAGTCTGGGACATTAGAAAATAGGAGTTTCCGCCTTCGTTCTGGTACAACTGGCCGTGAACAAGATGCCACAGCACCAGAGGTGGACGGCTGTGGGTCGTCGGGGTTTTCCTCACTTATACCGGTATTATGGTCACTATTTTCGGTCACAACCGCCTCAAAACCTTGAAAGTCACCTTCACTAACACCCCCATCACTGTTAGAACTGTCACTGATGAATAAAAGTGTCCCAATCGCCGAGGAGTAAGGTGTTTCTTGCTGCGAGGCATGGTGGAGAAGGTGTACTGAAATGGTGTTCCCACAATGCACCACTGGGTGCCCGATTTTTTTCCTACTGCGCACACTGACCACGCAGACCCATTCTCTCATCCCTAGGCCTACCAGCTGTTTCCCGCTTAATTTGAAGCCGCTAGAATTTACGCGTACTAGTACGGCACCAACCCCTGCTCGTAAAACGTACTAGTACGGCACCGACCCCGAAAGGGTTAATGGTCTTATAGTCTAGGGTAATACAGTGGTACCTCGAGTTACGATGGTCCCCAAAATCGCCCTTTTATGTAAGTTTATTTTTTTAAATGCTTTTGTAAGTATATTTTTGGGGGTGTAAAAGGACTAGTCTATTTTACATTATTCCTTATGGGGATAAATTCGTTTGGTAATGGCACTTGAACAGCATTCTCGAACGAAAAAATATCGTAACTCGAGGTACCACTGTACTTACATTCATGATTAGCTGTGCTGTCTCTGAAATCTTTCACCAGTCCTCTCAATGGGTTATTTAAACCACTATTAAACAATGTATATACAGTGGACCCTCGGTTAACGAAAGGTTTAGTTAACAAAAAAATCGGTTACCGAAAGCTTTTTTTGGTATCGGATAGCGCAAAAAACATGGTTAGCGAAACGTATTAGACGTGTCCACCTGCTCCGCACCTGGCCTGCGCCTGCGCAAGACGCCAGTGTAGCGTTGTTTACCATTGAGAGAACATTACCCAGCGCGCTCTTTCAAACATTCACAATACATTTGGTGTCTTTTTTGGTGGTTTATTGATTGTCACTGTGAAATAAGTCACCATGGGTCCAAAGAAGCTTCCTAGTGGCACCCCTGTGGTAGCAGGCATGCAGGGAGTGTAGTATTCATGCAGAGAGTGTATCATTCATGCAGGGAGTGTAGCATTCATTCAGGGAGTGTAGCATTTATACAGGGAGTGTAGCAGGCATGCAGGGAGTGTAGCATTCATGCAGGGAGTGTAGCATTCATGCAGGGAGTGTAGCATTCATACAGGGAGTGTAGCATTCATGCAGGGAGTGTAGCAGGCATGCAGGGAGTGTAGCAGGCATGCAGGGAGTGTAGCAGGCATGCAGGGAGTGTAGCAGGCATGCAGGGAGTGTAGCAGGCATGCAGGGAGTGTAGCAGGCATGCAGGGAGTGTAGCAGGCATGCAGGGAGTGTAGCAGGCATGCAGGGAGTGTAGCAGGCATGCAGGGAGTGTAGCAGGCATGCAGGAGTGTAGCAGGCATGCAGGGAGTGTAGCAGGCATGCAGGGAGTGTAGCAGGCATGCAGGGAGTGTAGCAGGCATGCAGGGAGTGTAGCAGGCATGCAGGGAGTGTAGCATTCATGCAGGGAGTGTAGCATTCATGCAGGGAGTGTAGCATTCATGCAGGGAGTGTAGCATTCATGCAGGGAGTGTAGCATTCATGCAGGGAGTGTAGCATTCATGCAGGGAGTGTAGCATTCATGCAGGGAGTGTAGCATTCATGCAGGGAGTGTAGCATTCATGCAGGGAGTGTAGCATTCATGCAGGGAGTGTAGCATTCATCCAGGGAGTGTAGCATTCATCCAGGGAGTGTAGCATTCATGCAGGGAGTGTAGCATAACCCTATTTTCCCATAAGTTATTTTAATTATATAACATGAAATTATCTAACACAACATTTTCAGGAACGTAACTACCGTGCTAAATGACGATCTACTGTAATCCATTGTTTTTGGCACTTGTTTATTGTGTGTAACTGCTAAATAAGCCACCATAGGCCCAAAGAAAGCTCCTAGTACCAGTTTTTTGGTAAAGAAAGTGAGGAATACCATATAATTAAAGAAAGAAATCGTACCAAAGTGGAGTCGATAAAGGCTATAGCGCCAGCCAGCCAGCGATAAAGTGTAGCATTAACAGTGTAACAAGTAAGTTTAACTATTAAGCGATAGAAAAATGACGACATGAAACTTAACTCCTCCATTGTTGTTTGAGGTATACAAGGGCACTGAGAAAAATACCACCCTCTCATAAGAACATAAGAAAGGAGGAACACTGCAGCAGGCCTGTTGGCCCATACTAGGCAGGTCCTTCACATTGCATCCCACCAACAGAATATTTGTTCAACCCAATTTTCAATGCTACCCAATAAATAAGCTTTGATAATTTTATTTACTCATGTGCAATTCCCACTCAAATCCAACCCCTTTCACTCATGAATTTATCCAACCTAAATTTAAAACTACCCAAGGTCCTTGCTTCAATAACCCTACTAGGCAGACTGTTCCACTCATCAACTACCCTATTTCCAAACCAATGCTTTCCTATATCCTTTCTAAATCTAAACTTATCTAACTTGAATCCATTATTGCGGGTTCTCTCTTGGAGAGATACCCTCAAGACCTTATTTATATCCCCTTTGTTAATACCCATTTTCCACTTGTATACCTCGATCATGTTACCCCTCATTCTACGTCTTACAAGTGAATGTAATATAAGGGTCTTCAATCTTTCTTCGTAAGGAAGATTTCTAATGCTATGTAATAATTTAGTCATTCTACGCTGAATGTTTTCTAACGAATTTATGTCCATTTTGTAATATGGAGACCAGAACTGAGCTGCATAATCTAGGTGAGGCCTTACTAATGATGTATAAAGCTGTAATATAACCTCTGGACATCTGTTGCTAACACTTCTTGATATAAATCCCAGTAATCTATTTGCCTTATTACGTACGCTTAGGCATTGCTGTCTTGGTTTAAGGTTGCTGCTTACCATCACCCCCAAGTCCTTCTCGCAATCTGTATGGCTAAGTTCTACGTTATTTAACTTATAAGTGCTTGGGTTATGGACACTCCCGAGCTTTAGAACTTTGCATTTATCTACATTGAACTGCATCTGCCATTTTTCTGACCAGGAATTGAGTTTGTCTAAATCCTCCTGTAGTTCACTGACATCTACGTCTGAATCGATTATCCTACCTATCTTCGTGTCATCAGCGAATTTGCTCATATCACTAGAAATTCCCTCGTCAAGGTCATTTATATATATTATAAACAACAACGGGCCCAAAACCAATCCCTGAGGAACGCCACTTGTTACAGATCCCCACTCAGATTTAACCCCATTTATGCACACCCTCTGCTTCCTATTGGTGAGCTATGACTTGATCCATGACAACACTTTTCCCCCAATGCCATGAGCAGCCACTTTCTTTAACAGTCTCTGATGTGGTACTCTATCAAAAGCCTTACTAAAATCCAAATAAACAATATCGAATTCTTTATCATGATCAACTGCCTCAAAAGCCTTACTGAAAAAAGTTAATAAATTAGTTAGGCAGGAACGGCCCCTGGTGAATCCATGCTGAGTATCATTAATCAAATTATGCCTATCGAGATGGCTTCTTATGTTATCAGCTATAATCGACTCTAGTAATTTGCCTACAATTGATGTTAGACTTATTGGGCGGTAATTTGATGGTAACGACTTGTCCCCTGCTTTAAAAATAGGAATTACATTTGCCATTTTCCACGTATCAGACACTACACCTGTTTGAAGAGATAGGTTAAAAATGTTAGTTAAGGGTTCACAGAGTTCCATTTTGCATTCCTTAAGAACCCTTGAAAAAAGCTCATCAGGACCTGGCGATTTATTTTGCTTCAAACGGTCTATCTGTTTGATAACCATTTCACTAGTGACTGTGATACTACATAATTTATCTTCTTCAGGCCCACTAAAATACCTAGTTCTTGGGATATTATTAGTGTCTTCCTGAGTGAAAACCGAGGGTAAGTGTAAATATTTCTTATTTATAAAGTGTGAATATTTCTATTTATAAATTATAGTGTAAATATTTCTTATTTATAAATTATGTACATTGTTTCAATGTGAATAGTGGTGGTGGCTTCTGCTGCTGCCCACCAGCACCACTATATGTACGGCTTATGATCAGTGGCCCATATAAACCCAACAACAATAACACACTACCACCAGTCCTCACATTTGTAATGACATATTTTATTCATTCTAGAGTATATATCATGTTTCTATGTTATTAATATTGTTTATTATGTCATATTAGATGAATTGTGACAGATAAATAAGCCGTAGAGCTGATATTAGTGTCATATTGAAGCATTTTGTCCTGCCTCCAAACAATAAACTCGCCTCCCTCTCTCCTACTCTCCATCTTCCATACACCAATAAGAGTCACCAATAAAGGTTAGTGTGATGTTAAATGTTCATTTATACATGTTATTAGTGCTTTATATTTATTTGTCATTCTTTTCTGTATGTAAATCTATATTTAATCTCTAAAAAAATTATTTTTTGTTAATACTCCTGGGTGTCTGAAATGGATTAATTGGATTTACATTACATATTTCTTATGGGGAAAATTATTTTAGTTTTCGCCTGTCTCTCTAGAACGGATTAAAGACGAAAACGGAGGGTCCACTGTACAATCTATATGTATTAGGTTAAGTCTGTCTGAGATGCCTCGGCATGATAGTGGCTTTCTTTCCTCCAATCATATTATGATATGTAGTCACACATTGTAACCTTTGCAAAGAAATAAATATTTTATTTATTTATTTAAGGAACCTCCCTTGAGGGGGAAGTTCGCATCCTGAAATTTCGTTTGTATCCAGAAGCAAAAAATAAACCGAACAACTTCGTATCCTGAAAAGTTCGCATGGTTGGGCGTTCATAAACCGAGGTTCCACTGTGTTCCTAAAATAAGTCTCACAGCTATGAGACAAACACTGCATTATTCATCCTTCAGGTGCACTCTGGTCACCTTCTTCATTAATGGTGGTGGTTTTTATCTTGCCACTCTTTCTCTCTTTTTTCCTCTTCCCTTCCCTTCCCTTCCTATCTCCCTTTTTTCATTACCTTAGCTTCTCCTCCTTCCTCCCTCTCCCCTCTTACTTCATCTCTACCTCTCCCCTTTCTCCTTCTTTCCCCCTCATCCCCCCATTCCCTACTTCCCTCTCCTCATCTTCTCCCCCTCTTCCATATTCTTATTTTTTTTTTATACACCATATCCTTTATTCTCTATATACATACTTCACTTCATACAAGTTAGTGAGTGTCTAAATTTGATACAACTTTTGCATCTGGAACTACTCGGATCACATTAATGTAGAAGACACCATTAGAAAAGCATATAACCAATTCAGGGTTGCTTCTGCAACTGCTGCTGAGGCAAATTATAAAAAGAATTAAGTCTCCATTTTCAAAATATAATTTCTAATAGTATTGATGCCAGAGCGTTGAATCCTCCACACGTGGCATACAGTGTGTGTGTGTGTGTGTGTGTGTGTGTGTGTGTGTGTGTGTGTGTGTGTGTGTTGCTGTATGTATGTTTGTGGGTGGGTGTGTGTGTGAGTGTATGTTAGTATTTTACATGTTTGGCTTTTTTGTAATCTCTGTTATGACAGTTGAAAACTAAACACGTCACTTAAGTAGGAGTGAAATTTGTGAATTAATTATGTGGTGAGCAAGTAAATCCCACTTGGATGGAAAATAAAAGAGAGACTGGAAAGGGTCTGTATAGGTTGAAATACACAGTTCTTTGTCAGTCTTTGCTTTATATTTCATACATGCTTGGGTAATTGTTCATTCATCAGTGTTAATGACACTTGCACCAAGGAAACCATTGTAAGGTCTTGGTGGGTAGACTTTAACATGTATTAAATTATATAATTTGCTTCTCCCTTCATTAGTGCTAAATTATTCATAATTTTTGCAGCTTGTCACTTACCTTTATATTTGTTTTGTTATATGATATTATTTTCATTAAAACCATCAAAACTTCTTCTGTTTTGATGTTTCAGGAATACAAAAGCATTGATGGGTCCTGGGTACGTAAACTTTTAGTTTTCTCTCTATTGCATGGGGGTCTGGGACATAGATGATAGCTTTGGTCATCTCTAGTAGTTCCCTTTACAATAACTACCATCTTTACAAAGACTGCTTCTTTTTCTCTTTTGTAATATGCCTTTTGTCTGAAGCTTTTTTTCATAACTTGCAGAGTTAGACTTAATAAAGTACTGATGAAGGCAGTCAGTCATACAATGACATACAGCATGCTTCTCTATTCATTATTTCACTATTTACATTTGTTATGATCCTTAAAAATAGCTACAAATAAGTGACTTTTGTGCATTAACGTTAATGTAAAACAGAATAATCATAATATAAATTCTTTGATCACAGTAGAGTATATTTTTGAGTATATATATTTGCCACGTGTGGAGTGAGGGATAGGCAAGAATTTTTGTTCAAAGTACAGAACAAAATAAGCATGCTAACTGTAGATCTATTTTTAATAGAGGATTCTTTTAAATTTGTCCCTCTAATTTAAATATTGTACTGTATATTTATTATTCTTTCTTTTTCACATGAACATTAAAATTAATGTTTATATTATTTTAACTATTCCTTCCAATATTTGATTGTTATATATATGGTAGTTGCTGTTAAGTGTGAATGTATAATGATGTGAAACGTGGTAGGGTAAGCAGTTAACACTGTTAACCCCTTAACTGTACCATACCGAGAAATAACATTTCCTGTGTCAGAATTAAAAAATAATTCTTGTTTTTTAAAATCTGTTTTTCTACTTAAAGCAAAAAAAAAAAATTGGATGATAACTTGATTTTATGGTGATAAAGTTGGCCAAAAATGATCACACACTTGCCCACAATAGTGGCATAAATGCCTTAGTGGTGGACACATTTTGCAATTTATTGATACCAAATTATGATTGTTTTCATTGTCTAACACTATGTACACTAGCTTTTGAAACATGGGGAGATGCATGCCTGACTTAGCCTCACTTGAAATAAACAATATAAATTGGTACAAAAGTTTTTTTTTATTGCTTTTTGTCTTCTAACACTTTGTACAAAGAAGTCTTATGATATTACAATTATTTCAAGGTGCTATACTCCTGAAAACATGGCAATAAGTCACATAGTTTCCATTCTTGACTTATCCTGGGTGAAATCTACATAGTATGTTTTTTGGCTGAGTTCTGCTGTTAGTTTAATAAAATAGTAATAATTTTTTTAATTGTTGTTGCACGCTATGATAGTTCTGCAGACATGGAAATAAGTCACATTCTTTGACGAGTATTAGGTTATCCCGGGATAAGAAGCAACGTAGTGTTTATTTTACCAAATTCCACATCAGTTTCATATAATTGTAATGAAATTGGAACATATAAAGCATCTTCCTGCCACTTGCACAGCCAGTTTGCTGGGAGGGAAACTGATGCTGGTAAGATAGGTCTTAGTTGCATTGTTTACATGTGTTGTGTTTCCTATCATGCACTGTCAACTTTGCCTGCTCCTAAACAAAACAGTATAAAAATGTAGTTTACATGTAATCAAATATTGTTAAGCACAAAGAAAGTCACCAGCATGCATGTGCATTTCAGGCAGACTAATACTAATGCTTTCAGACTACTAAAGACTAGACATAAGTAATGAGTGGTACAATTTTAACCCTTTCAGGGTCCAGAGGCCAAATCTCAGAGTGACAGCCAGGGTCCAACAATTTTCACAAAAAAAAATTGGTATTTTTTCTTATGAAATGGTAGAGAATCTTTTTCTGATGGTAATAAAACAAAAAGTATGAAATTTAATGGAAAATTTACACAATTATGCTCTCGCAAATTTTGATGCCTCAGTGATATTTATGCATTGGCGATTTTGCCGACTTTGACTCCCATTTTAGGCCAATTACATTATTCCAGTCGCCCAAATTCTTAGCTATTTCGCTAGTATTACTTCAATTTTATTGATTGAGCACAAGAAATCACCCAGTCAACTGTTTCAGCTACCTAAGAAAGTGATCGGAAATTGGTAATTTGGCCAATTTAACACAAAGTTCAAAATATTCCAATTTCAAAATAGGGTCCAGAATAAAGAATGCAGGCATTCCTGGCACTAAACTAACATTTCCTCTGTTCATTAGTTACGTTTTCAGGCTTTACAAATGAATTCCATTTTGATTTTTTATTCACACCAAAAAATGGAAGATTTACTGTTATGCAATATTGTAATAATTGTATAAATAATATTACCACATTTATGAACATATATTAGATGTGTAACGTCATTTGTTTACTCATGAACATCAGCAAAAATTTTACATTTCTGCTACTTTGAGCTCAATTTCAAGCCATTTTCATTATTAAAACCAATCAAAATCATCTCTATTTCTGTAATATATCTTCCATTCTATCAAATGAGATCAAGAAATCACAAATACAACTATAAAAAACATATGAAAAAAACACCGCAAATTTGCTGTTTTATTCCAAAATTACGGTCTGGTTTTTTTCTCTCTCATTATGCACTGTGTGCTGCAGGATTTGTTTTATGTGGTGCACACATACCACATAGATGTATTCTCTCATATCTAGGCCCAAATTTACCGCTCACAGCTTATCTGAGTGAGCTGAGCTCATGGTGTAGATCTACGGTTTGGACCCTGGCTTCAAAGCCGTAGATCTACGGGACGGACCCTGAAAGGGCTAAGTATGCATTATTACAAAAAAAGAGAGGTAGCAAAAATAATACAAAGTTAAGTATATAAAGTATTATTTTTGAAACTGATTTAGCTATCTTGAGTTAATTGGGATTTCTTAAGTAGTTTCAAGCTGGCTCTTATGATTTCAGTCTATGGAATAGTTATAAAAGATGGTGAAGGAACAGGAAGTACTGTTAGATGAGTTGCTTTTGTTTGGTATAGCATAGTGTTGAGGTAATTAAGTTAGGGAGATAAGGTGATTTTTAGTTATAGCTCTGAATTGATTGACAGACATTAATAACCCAAAACAAAGCTGCACAGCAGCTTTATTTTGAGTTACTAACCCTTTCAGGGTCCAAGTCCCCTCTCCGAAACCCGTTCTCAGGGTCCAAGAATTTAAAAAAAAAAAAAAATTATGAAATGATAGAGAATCTTTTTCCGATCATAACGCCACAAAAATTTTGAAATTTGATCGAAAACTAATGGAATTATGCTTTTGCGAAGTTATCGGTATGGATGACATTTACACATCGGCGATTTCGCCCACTTTGAGCCCTATTTTTGGCAAATTCCAATGTTTCAGTGTACTAAAATTATAGCTATTTCGCTAGAACTCCATTTCTTCTATAGATTGAGTGCAAAAAAAAGCCTATTTACCAATTTCAACTACCCAAAATAGTGGTCAGAAAATGAAAATTTGGCAAATTTCACACAAATTTCAAACGATGCCAATTTCAAAATAGGGTCCAGAATAAACAAGGCAGACATTCCTGGCACTAAAATAACATCTTCTCTGTTCATTAGTCACGTTTCCAGGCCCCTCTTACATTTTTTTTGCTTTTCATTTTGAATTTTTATTCTCACAAAAAAATAGAAGATTTACTGTTATGTATACAACTGCATCATTGTAAAAATGGTATAAATAATATCAGAGCACTTGTGCATGAATATTAGACTCGCCAGTTGATGTGTATTGGACGCATGGTGTGATTTGTCTACTTCTGAACATCGTCAAAAATTCAACATTTTCGCTACTTTGAGCTCAATTTCAAGGTACTTGTTATTGTCAAACCAATCAAAATCATCTCTATTTCTGTAATATATATTCCAATCTATCAAATGAGACCAAGAAAACGAGAATATATCAATAAATACCATACGAAAATAGACTGCAAAGTCGCTGTATTAAACCAAAAACACGGTCAGAGTTTTTTTTACCTCATTATGCACTGTGTGGTGCAGGAATTTTTTTATATTGCGCACACTGACCGCACAGACCTATTCTATCACATCTAGGCCTAACAGCCTGTTTCTGCTTGATTTCAGGGCGCTAGAATTTAAGCGTACTTGTACGTCAATAACCCCAGGGCATAAGCCGTACTAGTACGTCAATAACTCTGAAAGGGCTAATGGTTTAACGCTTTGAGAGTTGAGACCTCCGATCCTTAACTCAGGGTCGAAAAATTTAAAAAAAAAAAATATATTTTTTCGTATGAAATGTTAAGAGAATCTTTTCCCGATGGTAATTACACCAAAAGTATGAAATTTTGTGGAAAACTTACGAAATTACGCTCTTGCGAAGTTAGTGATATCGGCGATATTTACGCATCGGTGATTTCGCCCACTTTGAGCCCTATTTTCGGCCAATTCCATTGTTCCTGTCGACTAAAATCATAGCTATTTCGCTAGAACTCCATTTGTTCTATCAAATGAGTACAAGAAACTGCCCATTTACCGATTTTAACTACCCAATAGTGTGGTCAGAAATTGGCAATTTGGCCAATTTCACACACATTTCAAAATATGCCAATTTCAAAATAGGGTTCAGAATAAACAAGACAGACATTCCTGGCACTAAAATAACATTTTCTATGTTCATTAGTCACATCTCCAGGCCCCTCTTGTATTACTCTTGCTTTCCATTTTGAATTTTTATTCTCAAAAAATAGAACATTTACTGTTATGCAGACTACTGCATTATTACAGAAATGGTATAAATAATATCAGCGCACTTGTGAAGGAATATTAGACTCACCAGTTGATGTGTATTGGACGCGTGGCATGATTTGTTTACTCTTGAACACCGGTAAAAATCAAACGTTTCCGCTACTTTGGACTCAATTTCAAGGTACAGTGGACCCCCGGCTAACGAACACCCCGAAAAATCGTACAATTATGTAAGTATGTATAATATTGTAAGTGCTTGTGGAAGTGTATTTTTGGGGGTCTGAAATAGACTAACCTACGTGACATTATTTTTTAAGGAAGTAAATTCGTTCGGTAATGGCACTTGAGCAGGCTTCTGGGATGAAGTTTTTTCGTTAGCCGGGGTCCACTACAGTGGACCCCCGAGTTACGAGCATAATTCATTCCAGAAGGCTGCTCAACGGCCATTACCGAACAATTTTCTCCCTTAACCCTTAAACTGTCCACACATAGATATACGCTCATGTGCGTACTGCTCCGAACGTAGATCTACGTTTTATTTTTCATTCCTTCAAATTTAGTGCGATAGGCCTGAGTCGCCTAGACATGAGAGAATGGATCTGCACCCTCAGTGTGTGCAGTATTAAAAAAATCTGGGACCACTTAGTACCTTGTGGGAGCACCAGTTCATTTGAGTGCCAGCTAGAGCAAATACTGTGGCAAACACCAGGGATTCACTGATGTCATGTCGCATTAACACTCCCCTTATAAGAGGAAAGTAAAAATAGGTTAGATAAATACATGAGTAGCTGTGGGTGGGTGTGAGTTGGACCTGACTAGCTTGTGCTACTAGGTCTGATGCCAGGCTCCTTCCTTCAGAGGATGTGACCTGACTAGGTGGATCATTGGTCTAAGCTGGGGGGTGACATGGACTTGCCTTGCATGGGCCAGTAGGCCTGCTGCAGTGTTCCTTCTTTCTTATGTTCTAATGTATTCGGCAGGATGGCTGGCTTTGGCTCTCTCTCTATCTGTCTATAACTCTGTCTATATCTATATGTCCTATATCTCTCTCTCTCTCTCTCACACATGTACACATAAGTACAGTTATTATACATAGTGTAAATTACCTAGGATAACCCAAAAATTCCAGGCAAAGTGCTTTACAATGCTTGTAGATATAAGGCATAATAAGCATGACTGGCAAGTAATACGCATCGTCACTTCTGCATCGTGTATAATACCTGTTGGCTTACGAACCGCACTCTGAGACTGGGACAAACAGACGGAAAGACACACACAGGCAGACAGAAAGACAGATAAGCAGACTTAGACAGAAATAAGCAGAGCTAGACAAACAGACAGACAGACAGATACAGACAGACAGACAGATACAGACAGATAGACAGACAGACAGATAGACAGAGAGATAGACAGACAGGCAGACAGATAGACATTGAAACAGGGAGGGTTCCCTCCAGCACTGCTGACATTTATCAAATGTCACTGGGCTGTCAAGAGTTATCTGACACTTGTCAACACACCATTCTTCAAGGAGTTTCATATACTCCAGGCACACAGGCAGACAGAAAGACAGATAAGAAGAGCTAGACAGACACAGACAGATACAAACAGATTCAGACAGATAGACAGACAGATAGACAGACAGATAGATAGACAGATAGATAGATAGACAGATAGATAGATAGACAGACAGATAGATAGATACAGAGTGAAAGAGCAAGGGTTCCCTCCACACATTCATTCATCAATGTGTCTGCCTTATCAGTAGTTATCTGGCAATTGTCATAACACCATTCTTCAAGGAGTTTCATATATACTCCTGGATGTCTAAAACATTCCTGGGACCTATAAATACTTTGTATATATTTATAGACAATAGTAAATGACCAAGGTAGGCGAAAATGTTCACCTGTTGGTGTGATTGTGACTATTTGAGTACTATTTCGGTACATAATATTAGTGTTAGAACAAAGATTGGCTATGAAATCACAGGAACTATTGTAAATTGTAATTATCAGAACATAAAAATGATATAAATTATAATGAAAACTAGAAAAAAAAGTATATCGGCAATACTTTTGCAAGCAGCAGAACTTGATGTTGCCGTCAGGTGAGCATCCAGCACCAAATTGGCGGGCTTATATCTCGGTAAGTACTGGCCCTAATTTTTTTTTTTAGGCTATACTGTTTATAAAAATGCGCTCTTCATTTATAATAAATGATTTTTTTTTTTTCAAAATATTCGGAGCAGTACGCAGGTGAACGTATATCTATGTGTGGACAGTTTAAGGGTTAAGGAATAATGTCAAGTAGGTTAGTCCATTTCATACTCCCAAAAATACACTTACAAAAGCACTTACAATATTACACTTACATAATTTTACGATTTCCGAGGTGCTCGTAACTCGGGGGTCCACTGTACGTACTTTTCATCGTGAAACTAATCAAAATCATCTCTATTTCTGTAATATATCTTCCATTCTATCAAATGAGACCAAGAAAACGAGAATACAACAATAAATACCATATGAAAATACACTGCAAAGTCGCTCTTTTATCTCTTGAACCATCCACACGTAGATATACTATTTACATTCATCTGCGTAGCGCTCTGAATATTTTGATTTTTTTTTTTAAATAAGGAGCGCATTTTTATAAATGATATAGGATAAAAAAAATTTTTAGGGTCAGTACTTACTGAGATATAAGCCTGTGCTGGATGCTCACCTGACGGCAACAGAGTCCTACCGCTTACAAAAGTATTGCCAATATACCTTTTTTTCTCGTTTTTATTTTAATTGATATAATTTTTATGTTCTGATAATTACAATTTATAATAGTTCTTGTGATTTCATAGCCAATTTTTGTTCTGACACTAATATTAGGTACTGAAATAGTACTCAGTCACAATCACACCAACAGGTGAACATTTTCACCTGCCTTGGTCATTTACTATTGTCTAGAAAAAATACAAAGTATTTATAGGTCCTCCGCAATGTTTTAAACATGCTGGAGTATGAAACTACTTGAAGAATGGTGTTATGACAAGTGTCAGATAACTCCTGACAAGGCAGTGACATTTGATGAATGTTTACCTGGAGAGTTTACCTGGAGAGTGTTCCAGGGGTCAACGCCCCTGCGGCCCGGTCTGTGACCAGGCCTCCATAGAACCCTGGCTTTATTTATTTTCACTGTTACACACAAACATGTCTGTCTGTCTAGCTGTCTGTCTGTCCAGCTCTGCTTATCTGGCTGCCTAGCTCTGCTTATCTGTCTGTCTTGCTCTGCTTATCTGTCTTTCTGTCTGCCTGTGTGTGCCTGGAGTATATATGAAACTTTTTGAAGAATGGTGTTATGACAAGTGTCAGATAACTGGTGACAGCGCAGTGACATTTGATGAATGTGCGCTGCTGCAGGGAACCCTGGCTTTATTTATTTTCACTGTTGCTTACAAACATATTTGTCTGTTTGTCTGTCTGTCTGTCCATCTGGCTCTGCTTATCTGTCTGTCTAGCTCTGCTTATCTGTCTGTCTAGCTCTGCTTATCTGTCTGTCTAGCTCTGCTTATCTGTCTGTCTAGCTCTGCTTATCTGTCTGTCTAGCTCTGCTTATCTGTCTGTCTAGCTCTGCTTATCTGTCTGTCTAGCTCTGCTTATCTGTCTGTCTAGCTCTGCTTATCTGTCTGTCTAGCTCTGCTTATCTGTCTGTCTAGCTCTGCTTATCTGTCTGTCTAGCTCTGCTTATCTGTCTGTCTAGCTCTGCTTATCTGTCTGTCTGTCTGCCTGTGTGTGTCTGTATTTCCATCTGCTTGTCTCTGTCTCAGGAAGCAGCTCCTAAACCTGTTGGTTTTTGGTTTATGAGACGCTCCCTGATTGCTGAGCAACTGACAATGCTATTACTTGCGTCATGTTTATTTATGTCTTAGATCTACAAACACTGTATAGCACTTTGCCTGGAATTTTTATGTTATCCTAGGTTATTACACTATGTATAATAACTGTACTTACGTGTACATGTGAGAGACAGAGATATAGACAGATAGACAGAGATATAGACAGATAGACAGAGATATAGACAGATAGACAGAGATATAGACAGACAGATACAGCCAAAATGAGCCAGCCGGTCAGCTGGCCAGCCTGCCGAATTCATAAGAATATAAGAAAGAAGGAACACTGCAGCAGGCCTACTGGCCCATGCAAGGCAAGTCCATGTCACCCCCCGTCTTAGACCAATGACCCACCTAGTCAGGTCACATCACATCGACCTGACGACACTGGAGGACAGGAGAGATGGGTATGATAACGACATATAAAATACTGAGAGGAATCGACAAGGTGGACAGAGACAGGATATTCCAGAGCTGGGACACAACAACAAGAGGTCACAATTGGAAGTTGAAGACTCGGATGAATCACAGGGATGTTAGGAAGTATTTCTTCAGACACAGAGTTGTCAGGAAGTAGAATAGTGTGGGAAGTGATGTAGTGGAGGCAGGATCCATACATAGCTTTAAGAAGAGGTGTGATGGAGCTCATGGAGCAGGAAGAGTGACCTAGTAGCAGCCAGGGATGAGGTGGGGCCAGGAGCTGTCACTCGACCCCTGTAACTACAATTAGGTGAGTACACACACAAACATTGACATCTAAGTAAGAGTCATTAACGACCCTGTACAGTACTCAGTGTACATCAGGCCCTATTGTAGTATGCAGCACCAGTATGGAACCTACACCTGGTCATGAACATCAAGAAATTGGAAAAAGTACAGAGGTTTGTAACATGAGTAGTTTCGAAGCTAAGTGGTATGTCCTGTGAGGAGAGGTTCAGGAAAGTCATCCTGAAGACTCTGGAGGACTAGGGAACTAGGGAGGATGTAATGACGTACAAAATACTGAGAGGAATTGACAAGGTGAACAGGGACAGAATGTTTGAAAGATGAGAAATAGGAACAAGAGGGCACAACTGGAAGTTGAAAACCTAGATGAGTCACTGGGATGTTAGGAAATATTTCTTCAGCCCTAGAGCTGTTGGGAGTGGAACGATTTATAGAGTGAAGTGGTAAAAGTTGGATCCATATATTACTTTAAGAAGAGGTGCGATAAAGCTGTTGATTCTGGGAGAGAGTTAACAGTAGTAGTGACCAGCGAAGAGGCGGGGGCTAGGAGCTGAGACTCGACCCTTGAAACCACCTGTAGGTGAGTACATTTAAGTGAATACACACACATACACGATAAAGCTGGAGCAAGCAGAGAGTGAACCTAGTAACGATCAGTGAAGAGGTGGGGCCAGGAGCTGTGAATCGACCCCTGCAGCCACAAATAGGTGAGTACACCTGCCTGGAGTCTTACATGGAGGTTCCAAGGATCAAAAGCCCACACAGTCCAGCTCATTGCCAGACCTCTTGCTGAATCATCTCAGTGGTGATTGTTACTGTTTCTCATGTGTGATGTATAAGTGATGATTATGTAGCTCAGTGAACAGCAGACTGTTGTGAGTTAATGGTTATGTAGCTCACTGAACAGCAGACTGTTGGGAGTTAATGGTTATGTAGCTCACTGAACAGCAGACTGTTGGGAGTTAATGGTTATGTAGCTCACTGAACAGCAGACTGTTGGGAGTTGATGGTTATGTAGCTCACTGAACAGTAGACTGTTGTGAGTTAATGGTTATGTAGCTCAGTGAACAGCAGACTGTTGTGAGTTAATGGTTATGTAGCTCACTGAACAGCAGACTGTTGGGAGTTTATGGTTATGTAGCTCACTGAACAGCAGACTGTTGGGAGTTGATGGTTATGTAGCTCACTGAACAGTAGACTGTTGTGAGTTGTTTCTTTGATCTATAGTTCAGTGAACAGTAGACTGTTGTTGTTTCTTTGATCTGTAGTTCAATGAACAGTAGACTATTGTTGTTTCTTGGATCTGTAGTAGAGAGAACAGTAGACTGTTGTTGTTTCTTTGATCTGTAGTAAAGAGAACAGTAGACTGTTGTTGTTTCTTTGATCTGTAGTTCAGTGAACAGTAGACTGTTGTTGTTTCTTGGATCTGTAGTAGAGAGAACAGTAGACTGTTGTTGTTTCTTGGATCTGTAGTAAAGAGAACAGTAGACTGTTGTTGTTTCTTTGATCTGTAGTTCAGTGAACAGTAGACTGTTGTGAGTTCTTTCCTTGATCTGCTGATGTCATCATGTTTCACTATCATTTTATTGTTTGCAGTAGTAAGAAGGAAGTACTGTCCTGTGTTTTATTATACCTTAAATTCTTTGTTTTATTGCTTGCTTATAAAGAAGTGTTTGGAGAGGTTATATAGCAGATGGGCAGTAGCCAGTTGTGTCTTTGTTTATCAGCTGATGCTACATATTTGATCAGCTGACCCTCCACATGTTTCACTATAATTTTATCATTTATAATCCTAACAAGGAAGAATATTATACTCCTTTAACCCTTTGAGGGTCGCAAGCCCCTCTCTGAATCTCGAGAGTTGTCAGGGTCGCAGAATTTAAACAAAAAAAATTCTTTTTTCTTATGAAATGATATTTTTTTTTTTTCTAAATCTAATAGGCTAAAAAAAAATTTTTTTTTTTTTGCGATCAATACTTACGGAGATATAGAGGCTTGAAGTTGACAGAAAGTGAACCGCTTACGGCAACATCCGCTGACTGCCAGTCACCCGGTAATAGTTTACTTATTTTTTTTTCTTTTATTTTTTAACCCTTAAACTGTCCACACATAGATATACGTTCACGTGCGTACTGCTCCGAACGTAGATCTACGTTTTATTTTTCATTCCTTCAAATTTAGTGCGATAGGCTTGAGTCGCCTAGACATGAGAGAATGGATCTGCGCCCTCAGTGTGCACAGTATTAAAAAAATCTGGGACCACTTAGTACCTTGTGGGAGCACCAGTTCAATTGAGTGCCAGGTAGAGCAAATACTGTGGCAAACACCAGGGATTCACTGATGTCATGTCGCATTAACACTCCCCTTATAAGAGGAAAGTAAAAATAGGTTAGATAAATACATGAGTGGCTGTTGGTGGGTGTGAGTCGGACCTGACTAGCTTGTGCTACTAGGTCTGATGCCATGCTCCTTCCTTCAGAGGATGTGACCTGACTAGGTGGGTCATTGGTCTAAGCTGGGGGGGGTGACATGGACCTGCCTTGCAAGGGCCAGTAGGCCTGCTGCAGTGTTCCTTCTTTCTTATGTTCTTATGTATTCGGCAGGCTGGCTGGCTTTGGCTGTCTCTGGCTCTCTCTCTATCTGTCTATAACTCTGTCTATATCTTTGTCTGTCTATATATCTATCTATATCTATATGTCCTATATCTCTCTCTCTTGCTCTCTCTCACATGTACACATAAGTACAGTTATTATACATAGTGTAAATTACCTAGGATAACCCAAAAATTCCAGGCAAAGTGCTATACAATGCTTGTAGATATAAGGCATAATAAGCATGACTGGCAAGTAATACGCATCGTCACTTCTGCATCGTGTATAATACCTGTTGGCTTACGAGCCGCACTCTGAGACTGAGACAAGCAGACGGAAAGACACACACACAGGCAGACAGAAAGACAGATAAGCAGAGTTAGACAGAAATAAGCAGAGCTAGACAAACAGACAGATATAGACAGATAGACAGACAGACAGATAGCCAGGCAGTCAGATAGACATTGAAAAAGGGAGGGTTCTATCCAGCACTTCTGACATTTATCAAATGTCACTGGGATGTCAAGAGTTATCTGACACTTGTCAACACACCATTCTTCAAGGAGTTTCATATACTCCAGCCACACAGGCAGACAGAAAGACAGAAAAGCAGAGCTAGACAGACACAGACAGATAGACAGACAGATAGATAGACAGATACAGACAGATAGACAGACAGACAGATAGATAGATACAGAGTGAAAGAGCAAGGGTTCCCTGCACACATTCATTCATCAATGTCACTGCCTTATCAGTAGTTATCTGGCAATTGTCATAACACCATTCTTCAAGGAGTTTCATATATACTCCTGGATGTCTAAAACATTGCTGGGACCTATAAATACTTCGTATATATTTATAGACAATAGTAAATGACCAAGGTAGGCAAAAATGTTTACCTTTTGGTGTGATTGTGACTATTTGAGTACTATTTCAGTATATAATATTAGTGTTAGAACAAAGATTGGCTATGAAATCACAGGAACTATTGTAAATTGTAATTATCAGAACATAAAAATTATATAAATTAAAATGAAAACTAGAAAAAAAAAGTATATCGGCAATACTTCTGCAAGTGGCAGGACTTGATGTTGTCGTCAGGTGAGCATCCAGCACCAAATTGGCGGGCTTATATCTCGGTAAGTACTGGCCCTAAATTTTTTTTTTAGCCTATCTTGTTTATAAAAATGCGCTCTTCGTTAATTTTTTTTTTTTTTTTTTTCAAAATATTCGGAGCAGTACGCAGGTGAACGTATATCTACGTGTGGACAGTTTAAGGGTTAACATTTTATTTTTTCAAGTAACTTTTATGTCCTGTGAGACCAATATAAACCATATTTTGTATATATACACTCCTTGTATACTACACAATAACTGCTGGTTGACTGGCTGGCTTGGTGACCAGCTGGCTGGCTGGCTAGCTGACCAGCTGGCTGGCTGGCTAGCTGACCAGCTGGCTGGCTGGCTAGCTGACCAGCTGGCTGGCTGGCTGGCTGACCAGCTGGCTGGCTGGCTAGCTGACCAGCTGGCTGGCTGGCTAGCTGACCAGCTGGCTGGCTGGCTAGCTGACCAGCTGGCTGGCTGGCTAGCTGACCAGCTGGCTGGCTGGCTAGCTGACCAGCTAGCCTGCCAGCCTACCAGCCAGCCAGCCGGCTGGCTGGCTGTCTTCCCCACCCCCCCCACTGTCTTCCCCACCCCCACTGCCTTCCCCACTCCCCCCACTGTCTTCCCCACCCACCCCACTGTCTTCCCCACTCCCCCACTGTCTTCCCTACCCACCCCACTCTTTTCCCCACCCACCTCACTGTTTTCCCCCACCCACCTCACTGCCTTCCCCACTGTCTTCCTCACCCACCCCACTGTCTTCCCCACCCACCCCACTGTCTTCCCCATCCCCCACTGTCTTCCCCACTCCCCCACTGCCTTCCCCACTCCCCCACTGTCTTCCCCACCCACCCCACTGTCTTCCCCACCCACCCCACTGTCTTCCCCACCCACCTCACTGCCTTCCCCACCTACCTCACTGCCTTCCCCACTGTCTTCCCCACCCATCCCACTGCCTTCCCCACTCCCCCACTGCCTTCCCCACTCCCTCCACTGTCTTCCCCACCCACCCCACTGTCTTCCCCACCCTCCCACTGTCTTCCCCACCCTCCCACTGTCTTCCCCACCCTCCCACCCCACTGTCTTCCCCACCTCCCCACTGTCTTCCCCACTCCCCTCACTGCCTTCCCCACTCCCCACTGCTTCCCCATCCCCCACTGCCTTCCCCACTCCCCCAGTCTTTCCCACCCACCCCACTGTCTTCTTTACTCCCCACTGTCTTCCCCACCCACCCCACTGTCTTCCCACCCTCCCCACTGCCTTCCCCACCCATCCCACTGCCTTCCCCACTCCCCTACTGCCTTCCCCACTCCCCCACTGTCTTCCCCACCCTCCCACTGTCTTCCCCACCCACCCCACTGTCTTCCCCACTCCCACCACTGTCTTCCCCACCCATCCCACTGTTTTCCCTCTCCCCCACTGTCTTCCCCACTCCCCCACTGTCTTCCCCACTCCCCCACTGTCTTCCCCACTCCCCCACTGTCTTCCCCACTCCCCCACTGTCTTCCCCACTCCCCACTGTCTTCCCCACCAACCCCACTCTCTTCCCCACTCCCTCCCCCACTCCCTCCACTGCCTTCCCTACCACTCACACTGCGGAAGTGAGGTATTCCTTACCGCATGGCTTGGTGACAAAGGTGCACTGAATTACCACTCCCACAATGCAATGCGGGTGCATAGATTTTTTTTCCTACTGCGCACACTTACCACATAGACCCATTCTATCACATGCAGGCTTACCAGCTTTCTCCCCCTCGATTTGAAGCAGCTAGAATTTACGTGTATTAGTACGGCACCAACCCCTGCTCGTAAAACGTACTAGTACGGCACCAACCCTGAAAGGGTTAAATTCCCTGTTTTTTTTTACTTATAAAGAAGCATTTAAAGTGTTTTATGATTACTAAGTGGTAGAGGAGTGAGAGTTGTTAATTTATCAGCTATTATCACACATTCAATTGTTCAGCTGACCCACCATATACAGTGGACCCCCGGTTATCGGCCATAATTCGTTCCAGAATGCTGTTCGAGTGCCCTTACCGAACGAATTTGTTCCCATAAGGAATAATGTAAATTAGATTAGTCCGTTTAGACCCCCAAAATACACTTACAAATGCACTTACAAAAATACACTTACATAATTGTTCGAATTTGGAAGGGCAAAGAAGACCGCAGACAGAGTATAGGCTAGGTGGCCAAAGACTGCAAACCTCACTCAAGGAGAAAGATATTGGGGTGAGTATAACACCAAGCACCACTGCATTTTGCTATGCAATTTTGTTTATAAGAGAGACAAGGAAATATTTTGTATGTTAAATTCCATGTTCTATCCTCTGGCTCTACGCAGGCTAAGTATTGCATGGACGGAAATTTTCTGCATGTTATGAGAGGCCTGTTTGTATATTGTGAAATATCAAAATACAGTGGACCTCCGAGTTTCGGTCATAATTCATTCCAGAAGACTGCTCAAGTGCCATTACCGAACGAATTTACTCCCTTAAGGAATAATGTCAAGTAGGTTAGTCCATTTCAGACCCCCAAAAATACACTTACAAAAGCACTGTACAGTATGTTAAGCTACCTCTCAGTTTACATTAATATTTTCATTTGGGAGTGGACTTGTTAGCTGATGAGTCTTTGAAAAAGGTGGTAACCATAGAACTGATTAGAAGAAAGAGGTGTGTGGTGCATTGAGGCTTCTGTGGAGATTCTCTTTTTTATGGTCTCATTTGATAGAATGGAAAACATACTACAGAAATATAGATGATTTTGATTAGTTTCATGAGGAAAACGACCTTGAGATTGAGCTCAAAGTAGGGAAAATGTTCAATTTTTTGCAAATGTTCAAGAGTAAACAAATCACGCCGCGCATCCAATACACATCAATTGGCGAGTCTAATATTCTTTCACAAGTGCACTGATATTATTTATACCATTTTTACAATAATGCAATAGTATGCATAACGGTAAATCTTCTATTTTTTATGTGAATAAAAAATCAAAATAGAAAGCAAAAGTAATATAAGAGGGGCCTAAAGATCTGACTAATGAACAGATAACATCTTATTTTAGTGCCAGGAATGTCTACATTGTTTATTCTGGACCCTATTTTGAAATTGACAACTTTTTTATTTTGCATGAAATTGGCTAAATTGCCAATTTCTGAACACTTTATTGGGTAGTTGAAATCGGTAAATTGGTGGTTTCTTGTACTCAATCGATAGAACAAATGGAGTTCTAAAGAAATAGCTATGAGTTTGGTCGACTGGAACAATGGAATTGGCCGAAAATAGGGCTCAAAGTCGGCAAAATTGCCGATGCGTATATATTGTCGAGATCACTAACTTCGCAAGAGCGTAACTCCGTAAGTTTTCAATCAAATTTCATACTTTTGGTGTCATTACCATCGGGAAAAGATTCTCTATCATTTCATAAGAATTTGTTTTTGTTTTTTAATTTTGCGACAACAGGAGAGCACTCAGGATTAGGGGTTGCGACATTCAAAGGGTTAAAAACCAGGTTACAGTGGACCCCCGAGTATCGTAATTAATCCGTTCCAGGAGCTAGTACTTAACACGAAGTTTACGAAATTCGAACCATTATTTCCCATAAGAAATAATGTAAATACAATTAATCCGTTCCACAACAAAATATTCACATATAAAATAATTAAAAACAATATATATATATATATATATATATACATTTACTTACCTTTATTGAAGAGTTGCAGGCATCTGGAAGATAGAGTAATGAGTAATGAAGGTCCTCTTGGGCATTTTCTTCCAAAACAGGCCTGTTTCATCACAATTAAACACTTGTTGGGGGAGGAATTCTTCAGCCTCTACGAAGGGAAATCCCCACTCCCTGCATGCCTGCTACACTCCTTGCATGCCTGCTACACTCCCTGCATGAATGCTACACTCCCTGCATGCCTGCTACACTCCCTGCATGTCTGCTACACTCCCTGCATGAAAGCTACACTCCCTGCATGCCTGCTAAACTCCCTGCATCAATGCTAAACTCCCTGCATCAATGCTAAACTCCCTGCATGCCTGCTACACTCCCTGCATGCCTGCTACACTCCCTGCATGCCTGCTACACTCCCTGCATGCCTGCTAAACTCCCTGCATGCCTGCTACACTCCCTGCATGCCTGCACCCTCATGCACTCCCTGCATGCCTGCTACACTCCCTGCATGCCTGCTACACTCCCTGCATGCCTGCTACACTCCCTGCATGCCTGCTAAACTCCCTGCATGCCTGCTAAACTCCCTGCATGCCTGCTACACTCCCTGCATGCCTGCTACACTCCCTGCATGCCTGCTACACTCCCTGCATGCCTGACACTCCTGCATGCCTGCTACACTCCCTGCATGCCTGCTACACTCCCTGCATGCCTGCTAAACTCCCTGCATGAATGCTAAACTCCCTGCATGAATGCTAAACTCCCTGCATGCCTGCTACACTCCCTGCATGCCTGCTACACTCCCTGCATGAAAGCTACACTCCCTGCATGCCTGCTAAACTCCCTGCATCAATGCTAAACTCCCTGCATGCCTGCTAAACTCCCTGCATCAATGCTAAACTCCCTGCATCAATGCTAAACTCCCTGCATCAATGCTAAACTCCCTGCATGAATGCTACACTCCCTGCATGCCTGCTAAACTCCCTGCATGCCTGCTAAACTCCCTGCATGCCTGCTACACTCCCTGCATGCCTGCTACACTCCCTGCATGCCTGCTACACTCCCTGCATGCCTGCTACACTCCCTGCATGAATGCTACACTCCCTGCATACCTGCTAAACTCCCTGCATGGCTGCTACACTCCCTGCATGAATGCTAAACTCACTGCATGAATGCTAAACTCACTGCATGAATGCTAAACTCCCTGCATGAATGCTACACTCCCTGCATGCCTGCTAAACTCCCTGCATGCCTGCTACACTCCCTGCATGAATGCTACACTCCCTGCATGAATGCTACACTCCCTCCATGAATGCTACCACAGGGGTGCCACTAGGAAGCTTCTTTGGACCCATGGTGACTTATTTCACAGTGACAATCACTAAAGCACCAAAAAAAACACCAAATGTAGTGTGAATGTTTGAAAGAGCGCACTAGGTAATGTTCTCTCAATGGTAAACAATGCTTCACTGGCGGCGTCCTGCGTCCCGCACAGGCACGGAGCAGGCGGGCAGGTTTAATACGTTACGAAACACGAGCGGTTTTACGATTCTCAAAATCGTAAAAAGCTTACGAAACACGATGTTTGCGAAGTAAGAACCTTACGAAACTCGGGGGTCCACTGTATTTTTATACGCCAAGAGTAGTATGGGGCCCAGGATTGATCCTTGTGGAACCTCACATCCTGATGTTTTATCTCGACTTATTGCTTTCTACTTTATTGTTCAGTTATTCCCTTCTCTATGCTAATGACTTTCCTTAAACAGTAGCTTGCTTCTCCAATTTGTGAAACGGTCTTTAACCCTTAAACTGTGGAATACCCCCTAAAAAGAATTCCTGTGTGGGGGAAGATTTTGAAAAATAAAAAATTATTGTTCCTATTGACTGAAAGAGTGCATTTTTCTGAATGGAGTAAGACAAATGAAATCTGATAAAATCTTACAATTTTATGGTGTGTTGAAGTTTGTGATAAAATGATCACCGACCGACAAGAGGTGTAAAGGGACCAGCGATATTTGTGTTTTACAATTTATTGATGCCAAGATATGATAGTTTTTCTGATTTTTTAAATTGTTGTTGATAATATTAGATGTGTTTAAAGATATTTTAGCACTTCAAACATTAGGAAATACTTAGCCCGACATTGTTTCACTTGGAATACATGGTATATATACGGCATTAAAGTTTTTCTATTTTTTCTTCTTTTTTTACTATTTTGGTCTTCTAATGCTGTGTACAAGGAATACTTATAATATTACAATTATTTCAGAGTGTAATACTCCGCAAAACATGGAAATTATTTACATTGACTTAACTGGGTTATCCTGGGTTAAATATGCTTAGTTTGCTTTGTGGCTGAATTCAACTGTTAGTATCATGATATTGTACTAATTTTGGAATAAATAAGTCATCTTTGTGGCACTTGCACATCTTGTTCACTGATAGGGAAATTGGTGGTGGAACAACAGCTTCTGGTTTCATTGTTTATTTTTGCTAGTTAGGCATATGTACTAGTACATCAGACACAATCGTCACCTGAATAGTTAACCATTATGGGGCGCCTTCACGAAAAAAAATAAACTTTTTTATTTGTTTACCAATTGCGCTCATTTTTGGTGTACTATTAGCATCTTATATGAACTATCTTTTGACGAAGTTTCAATAAAATCGGCCAAAAAGCAAATGAACCATGCAAGATTTACTGAAAATTCTTAAAAGTTCCACTTAGGAGAGATGTAGTCCGAAGTGGTAGTTGGGAAAGTTGTTTTGACACTTTCTGCTGATAGAACACTTCTAAGTCCATCGTGTAGCGCGTTCCTATTCTGTAATAAAAGCTTATATCCATTCTAAAAAAAATACAGTTTGTAGGTTGCTTGACATTTAGCAAAATATCGGATTTTATCCCCACACAAATCTGAAAATATTTGGGATACTTCAAAAAGGAGCACGGTATCTTGTAAAGCAGTCATTCTTCTATGTTTATTGTGACAATCACGTCAATTCTTTCATTATTAATCATGTACTGCGCGCGGCACCCCGAGTCGTCGGAAAAAAAAAAAATCCCGAAAAAATACTTGTTTTTTCCACTGTTTTCACCATATACGAGTGTCTAGTACAGTTTACCATCGCTAGCTCCGTTTTCTCTCACACCAGGATGTGAGAATGAGAAGAAACAATCCATAAGGGCGATTTTACCATCCCACTACCAGCGGATACACCGTCATATTATGCCACATAATATTTATTCTGGGGTGTTTTTCATGTTTCTATGCTATTAATATGTCGCCTTATGTCATAATAGATCAATTGTAGTAAGTAAATAAACATTATTATTGATGTTAGCGTAAGAAAAGAACAATTTGTTGGCTGGTGTGTGCTGGCCGCTACATCGTAATTTATGACCTGTCAGCACTTCTTATCCGAGAAGGCCAGAGAGGGGCAGAGAAGGCTCCTGATTGGTTCTCAGGCCATATTAGCCCCGCCCACTCTTCTATGATATCAAATGGCGAATTTGTATTATATTAGAGAGAAAAATATAAGAAATTGATAGAAAAAAAAACGGAATTTTTTTTTTTTTTTTCCGCGTCAGCGCGCATGTCATGACAGGCGCCGACACCATTCCTGTTACAAATTACTATAATTCCTTGTAGAAACATCGTATAATGATGAGAATTATACGAGGGTGTTGCCAGAAAGATGAGCTATTTTTTGGTAAGAAAAACTCCATTTTCGTATTTTTTCGATTTTTTTTTTCTCAGCGCACACAGACTGTCAGGGGCCCCTTATGCAGTGTGTGGTAGTACATTGGTAACACAGTCATCACTTATGTAGTTTACCATGATACATTGTGTGGACCCTCGGCCTTTTTTTTTTTTCAAATGTATGAATAGATTGAAGAAGACCCATAGAGTTGTGCTAAAGTTAAAAATATTGGCAAGTGGCAGACTTGATGGTACAAAAAATTGTGCATACTAGTACATCAGACACGTAGACAGCACTTGTGTATTAGTACATCAGACACATAGACAGCACTTGTGTACTAGTACATCAGACATATAGACAGCACTTGTGTACTAGTACATCAGACACATAGACAGCACTTGTGTACTAGTACATCAGACATATAGACAGCACTTGTGTACTAGTACATCAGACACATAGACAGCACTTGTGTACTAGTACATCAGACACATAGACAGCACTTGTGTATTAGTATATCGGACACATAGACAGCACTTGTGTACTAGTACATCAGACATATAGACAGCACTTGTGTACTAGTACATCAGACATATAGACAGCACTTGTGTACTAGTACATCAGACATATAGACAGCACTTGTGTACTAGTACATCAGACATATAGACAGCACTTGTGTACTAGTACATCAGACACATAGACAGCACTTGTGTATTAGTACATCAGACACATAGACAGCACTTGTGTACTAGTACATCAGACACATAGACAGCACTTGTGTACTAGTACATCAGACACATAGACAGCACTTGTGTACTAGTACATCAGACACATAGACAGCACTTGTGTACTAGTACATCAGACACATAGACAGCACTTGTGTACTAGTACATCAGACATATAGACAGCACTTGTGTACTAGTACATCAGATATATAGACAGCACTTGTGTACTAGTACATCAGAAACATAGACAGCACTTGTGTACTAGTACAGTGGAACCCCGAGTTTTGGCCATAATCCGTTCCAGGAGCTAGGCCTAAAGTCGAAACGCCCTAAAGTCGAAGCAATATTACCCATAAGAAATAATGTAAATCCAATTAATCCGTTCCTGCTGTCAAGAGGCATGACAAAATACTAGTACAGTGGACCCACGAGTATCGTAAAAACTTCATTCCAGAATCCTGCTTAAGTGCCATTACCGAACGAATTTACTCCCTTAAGAAATAATGTCACTTAGGTTAGTCTATTTCAGACCCCCAAAAATACACTTCCACAAGCACTTACAATAATATACTTATATAATTGTACGATTTCCAGGGTGTACGAAACTCGGGGGTCCACTGTACTTCAATATGACACTATTATCAACTCTATGGCTTATTTATCTATCACAATTCATCTAATATGACATAATAAACAATATAAATAACATAAAAACCTGATATACACTCTAGAATGAATAAAATATGTATGTCATTACGTATGTGGTGGCGGGCATTCTTGCTCCAGCTATGAAAATGTCTTCCCATTCTTTCCTCCTTCAGAAATGTTAGTATAAGAGAAAACAAAGTTTGTAATGCTGACTGCATTAGATCACTTCTTCCATAAGAAAACCATAATGTACAAATGAACTGGTGTACGTACACCATTTGCACACCTTGCAGAAGATAGGCAGAGCGGCTTATGCTGTCAGAAGTTTATTTCCTTTCGTCCTTTTTCTATCGCTTAATTGCTTCACTCTTAATGCTACACTTTGTCACTGAACTTAACTGCTTTAAACTCCACAACTTGTGCCTGTGCTGGCATGCAGGAACACAAAATTACATAATAAACACACTACGTAACATATAAATTAACATAAATATGAGATGTTTTTCCAGTCGGCTTGATGGAGTGAGCAAAAACCATTTGTGTCCGGGCCAGTAACAACAGCAACTGGTTTGTTTACAAAACTCGCGAACCTTCTACACTCATGTACTCCATCACTGCCTCCACCACTGCCTCAACCACTGCCTCCAAAACTGCCTCAACCATTGCCTCCACCATTGCCTCAACCACTGCCTCCACCACTGCCTCTACCACTGCTTCCACCACTAACTCCTCCACTGCCTCCACCACTGCCTCGCAACATCAGCTTCCTTGATTTATTTTCTCTTCGCCAGGATAGAAGTGATTGTTGATTTGTTTTTGCTGTACATCCTGGCAAGCTCGCCCACATGTACGCCACTTTCATATTTTTCTACACTTTCTTTCTTCACTTCTATTGTTTTTCTTACTTTCTTTACCAAAGGGCTGCCACTAGGAAGTTTCTTTGGGCCAATGGTGGCCTATTTCACAGTCACAATCAATAAACAAGCACTAAACACAATTTATTGTGAAATGTTTGGATGAGCATGCAGGGTAATGTTCACTCAAGGATAAACAAAGCTAGACTGGCTCATGACACTTGCGCGGGCAGGTACGCAGTTGTGGGCAGGCGGACAGGTCTGGTACGCTGGCTGAAACACGGGGCACAGGGCGAAACTCGGGATAAAATTTAGCCAAAAAAAGCGATCTAAACTCGAAACGGCCGATACTCAGGGCAGCCTAAACTCGGGGTTCCACTGTACAACAGGCATAGACAGCACTTGTGTACTAGTACATCAGACACATAGACAGCACTTGTGTACTAGTACATCAGACATAGACAGCACTTGTGTACTAGTACATCAGACACTTAGACAGCACTTGTGTACTAGTACATCAGACATAGCACTTGTGTCCTAGTACATCAGACATAGCACTTGTGTCCTAGTACGTCAGACATAGCACTTGTGTCCTAGTACATCAGACATAGCACTTGTGTCCTAGTACATCAGACACATAGACAGCATTTGTGTCCTAGTACATCAGACATAGCACTTGTGTCATAGTACATCAGACATATAGACAGCACTTGTGTACTAGTACATCAGGTACATAGATAGCACTTGTGTACAGGTCCACCATCACAAATCCGGCACTCAGTCATCCGGTTCCATCAGTTATTCGACACTAATTTCGGCTAACATAATTAAAAATTTCCAGGGTTGCCACACCAACCTCCTGCTACTGTTTGGTATTGCTACTTACTGCATAAGTCATTCCAATTTCTTTTTCTCCATTTATTGTTATAACCTGCTTAGTTTTAGCCCTAGCCATGGTTCCAACGAATAAAAGAAGTGCTTCTCATTGTGTAAAGCACATTATACATTGTTCATAAAAAATAAGGTGCTTTGAAGCCACTGTCAGTTGCCATGAGCTCAGTCTCGTGATGCAGGGGAATATGCTTTATTATTACGCTAATATCAACACTACGGCTTATTTACCTATCACAATTGATCTAATATGACATAATAAACAATACAAATCACACTACACTGGCATACACATGCATATATATACATACACACATCTAGGTTTTTCTTCTTTTTCTTAATAGCTCTTGTTCTTTTTATTTTCTCTATTGTCCATGGGGAAGTGGAAAAGAATCTTTCCTCCGTAAGCCATGCGTGTCATATGAGGCGACTAAGATGCCGGGAGCAATGGGCTAGTAACCCCTTCTCCTGTACAAATCTACTAAAAAAGAGAAGAAGAAAAACTTTATAAAACTGGGTTGTCTGAATGTGCGTGGATGTAGTGCGGATGATAAGAAAGAGATGATTGCCGATGTTATGAATGAAAAGAAGTTGGATGTCCTGGCCCTAAGCGAAACAAAGCTGAAGGGGGTAGGCGAGTTTCAGTGGGGAGAAATAAATGGGATTAAGTCAGGAGTATCTGAGAGAGTTAGAGCTAAGGAAGGGGTAGCAATAATGTTGAAGGATCAGTTATGGAAGGAAAAGAGGGAATATGAATGTGTAAATTCAAGGATTATGTGGATTAAAATAAGGGTCGGATGCGAAAAGTGGGTCATAATAAGCGTGTATGCACCTGGAGAAGAGAGGAGTGTAGAGGAGAGAGAGATTTTGGGAGATGTTAAGCGAATGTATAGGAACTTTTGAACCAAATGAGAGAGTAATTGTGGTAGGGGACCTAAATGCTAAAGTGGGAGAAACATGCAGAGAGGGTGTAGTAGGTAAGTTTGGGGTGCCAGGTGTAAAGGATAATGGGAGCCCTTTGATTGAACTTTGTATAGAAAGGGGTTTAGTTATAGGTAATACATATTTTAAGAAAAAGAGGATAAATAAGTATACAAGATATGATGTAGGGCGTAATGACAGTAGTTTGTTGGACTATGTATTGGTGGATAAAAGACTGTTGAGTAGACTTCAGGATGTACATGTTTATAGAGGGGCCACAGATATATCAGATCACTTTTTAGTTATAGCTACCGTGGGAGTAAAAGGTAGATGGGATACAAGGAAAATAGAATCAGTAAGTAAGAGAGAGGTGAAGGTTTATAAACTAAAAGAGGAGGCAGTTAGGGTAAGATATAAACAACTATTGGAGGATAGATGGGCTAGTGAGAGTGTAGGCAATGGGGTCGAAGATGTATGGGGTAGATTTAAAAATGTAGTGTTAGTGTTCAGCAGAAGTTTGTGGTTACAGGCGAGTGGGTGCGGGAGGGAAGAGGAGCGATTGGTGAAATGATGATGTAAAGAGAGTAGTAAGGGAGAAAAAGTTAGCATATGAGAGGTTTTTACAAAGTAGAAGTGATGCAAGGAGGGAAGAGTATATGGAGAGAAAAAGAGAGGTTAAAAGAGTGGTGAAGCAATGTAAAAAGAGAGCAGATGAGAGAGTGGGTGAGATGTTATCAGCAAATTTTGTTGAAAATAAGAAAAAGTTTTGGAATGAGATTAATAAGTTGAGGAAGCCTAGAGAACAAATGGATTTGACAGTTAAAAATAGGAGAGGAGAGTTATTAAATGGAGAGTTAGAGGTATCGGGAAGATGGAGAGAATATTTTGAGGAGTTGTTAAATGTTGATGAAGACAGGGAAGCTGTGATTTCGTGTGTAGGGCAAGGAGGACTAACATCTTGTAGGAGTGTGGAAGAGCCAGTTGTGGGTGTAGGGGAAGTTCGTGAGGCAGTGGGTAGAATGAAAGGGGGTAAGGCAGCTGGGATTGATGGGATAAAGCTAGAAATGTTAAAAGCAGGTGGGGATATAGTTTTGGAGTGGTTGGTGCTATTATTTAATAAATGTATGGAAGAGGGTAAGGTACCTAGGGATTGGCAGAGAGCGTGTATTGTTTCTTTGTATAAAGGCAAAGGGGACAAAAGAGAGTGCAAAAATTATAGGGGAATAAGTCTGTTGAGTGTACCTGGTAAAGTGTATGGTAGAGTTAATATTGAAAGAATTAAGAGTAAGACAGAAAGCAGGATAGCGGATGAACAAGGGGGCTTTAGGAAAGGTAGGGGGTGTGTAGACCAAGGGTTTACAGTGAAACATATAGGTGAACAGTATTTGGATAAGGGTAAAGATGTTTTTGTGGCATTTATGGATTTGGAAAAGGCGTATGATAGGGTAGATAGGGGGGCAATGTGGCAGATGTTGCAGGTATATGGAATAGGAGGAAGGTTACTGAAAGCAGTGAAGAGTTTTTATGAGGATAGTGAGGCTCAGGTTAGAGTGTGTAGGAGGGAAGGGGACTATTTCCCAGTAAAAGTGGGCCTTAGACAAGGATGTGTGATGTCACCGTGGTTGTTCAATATATTTATAGATGGGGTTGTAAGAGAAGTGAATGCGAGGGTCTTGGCAAGAGGTGTTGGGCTAAAAGATAAAGAAGCAAATACAAAGTGGGAGTTGTCACAGTTGCTTTTTGCTGATGACACTGTGCTTTTGGGAGATTCTGAAGAGAAGTTGCAGAGGTTGGTGGATGAATTTGGTAGGGTGTGTAAAAGAAGAAAATTGAAAGTGAATATAGGAAAGAGTAAGGTGATGAGGATAACAAAAAGAATAGGTGACGAAAGATTGGATATCAGATTGGAGGGAGAGAGTATGGAGGAGGTGAATGTATTCAGATATTTGGGAGTGGACATGTCGGCGGATGGGTCTATGAAGGATGAGGTGAATCATAGAATTGATGAGGGGAAAAGGGTGAGTGGAGCACTTCGGAGTCTGTGGAGACAAAGAACCTTGTCCATGGAAGTAAAGAGGGGAATGTATGAGAGTATAGTTATACCAATGCTCTTATGTGGGTGTGAAGAATGGGTGATGAATGTTGCAACGAGGAGAAGGCTGGAGGCAGTGGAGATGTCATGTCTGAGGTCAATGTTTTTTTTTTTTTTTTATTAACACATCGGCCGATTCCCACCAAGGCAGGGTGGCCCGAAAAAGAAAAACTTTCATCATCATTCACTCCATCACTGTCTTGCCAGAAGGGTGCTTTACACTACAGTTATAAAACTGCAACATTTACACCCCTCCTTCAGAGTGCCGGCACTGTACTTCCCATCTCCAGAACTCAAGTCCGGCCTGCCGGTTTCCCTGAATCCCTTCATAAATGTTACTTTGCTCACACTCCAACAGCACGTCAAGTATTAAAAACCATATGCCTCCATTCACTCCTATCAAATACGCTCACACATGCTTGCTGGAAATCCAAGCCCCTCGCACACAAAACTTCCTTTACCCCCTCCCTCCAACCTTTCCTAGGCCGACCCCTACCCCGCCTTCCCTCCACTACAGATTTATACACTCTGAAGTCACTCTGTCTCGTTCCATTCTCTCTACATGTCCAAACCACCTCAACAACCCCTCCTCAGCTCTCTGGACAATCGTTTTGGTAATCCCGCACCTCCTCCTAATTTCCAAACTCCGAATTCTCTGCATTATATTCACACCACACATTGACCTCAGACATGACATCTCCACTGCCTCCAGCCTTCTCCTCGTTGCAACATTCATCACCCATGCTTCACACCCATATAAGAGCGTTGGTATAACTATACTCTCATACATTCCCTCTTTACTTCCATGGACAAGGTTCTTTGTCTCCACAGACTCCGAAGTGCTCCACTCACCCTTTTCCCTCATCAATTCTATGATTCACCTCATCCTTCATAGACCCATCCGCCGACATGTCCACTCCCAAATATCTGAATACATTCACCTCCTCCATACTCTCTCCCTCCAATCTGATATCCAATCTTTCGTCACCTATTCTTTTTGTTATCCTCATCACCTTACTCTTTCCTATATTCACTTTCAATTTTCTTCTTTTACACACCCTACCAAATTCATCCACCAACCTCTGCAGCTTCTCTTCAGAATCTCCCAAAAGCACAGTGTCATCAGCAAAAAGCAACTGTGACAACTCCCACTTTGTATTTGCTTCTTTATCTTTTAGCCCAACACCTCTTGCCAAGACCCTCGCATTCACTTCTCTTACAACCCCATCTATAAATATATTGAACAACCACGGTGACATCACACATCCTTGTCTAAGGCCCACTTTTACTGGGAAATAGTCCCCTTCCCTCCTACACACTCTAACCTGAGCCTCACTATCCTCATAAAAACTCTTCACTGCTTTCAGTAACCTTCCTCCTATTCCATACACCTGCAACATCTGCCACATTGCCCCCTATCTACCCTATCATACGCCTTTTCCAAATCCATAAATGCCACAAAAACATCTTTACCCTTATCCAAATACTGTTCACCTATATGTTTCACTGTAAACACTTGGTCTACACACCCCTACCTTTCCTAAAGCCCCTTGTTCATCTGCTATCCTGCTTTCTGTTTTACTCTTAATTCTTTCAATAATAACTCTACCATACACTTTACCAGGTACACTCAACAGACTTATTCCCCTATAATTTTTGCACTCTCTTTTGTCCCCTTTGCCTTTATACAAAGGAACAATACACGCTCTCTGCCAATCCTAGGTACCTTACCCTCTTCCATACATTTATTAAATAATAGCACCAACCACTCCAAAATTATATCCCCACCTGCTTTTAACATTTCTATCTTTATCCCATCAATCCCAGCTGCCTTACCCCCTTTCATTCTACCCACTGCCTCACGAACTTCCCCTACACCCACAACTGGCTCTTCCACACTCCTACAAGATGTTATTCCTCCTTGCCCTACACACGAAATCACAGCTTCCCTGTCTTCATCAACATTTAACAAATCCTCAAAATATTCTCTCCATCTTCCCGATACCTCTAACTCTCCATTTAATAACTCTCCTCTCCTATTTTTAACTGTCAAATCCATTTGTTCTCTAGGCTTCCTCAACTTATTAATCTCATTCCAAAACTTTTTCTTATTTTCAACAAAATTTGCTGATAACATCTCACCCACTCTCTCATCTGCTCTCTTTTACATTGCTTCACCACTCTTTTAACCTCTCTTTTTCTCTCCATATACTCTTCCCTCCTTGCATCACTTCTACTTTGTAAAAACCTCTCATATGCTAACTTTTTCTCCCTTACTACTCTCTTTACATCATCATTCCACCAATCGCTCCTCTTCCCTCCCGCACCCACTCGCCTGTAACCACAAACTTCTGCTGAACACTCTAACACTACATTTTTAAATCTACCCCATACATTTTCGACCCCATTGCCTACACTCTTACTAGCCCATCTATCCTCCAATAGTTGTTTATATCTTACCCTAACTGCCTCCTCTTTTAGTTTATAAACCTTCACCTCTCTTTTACTTACTGATTCTATTTTCCTTGTATCCCATCTACCTTTTACTCCCACTGTAGCTATAACTAAAAAGTGATCTGATATATCTGTAGCCCCTCTATAAACATGTACATCCTGAAGTCTACTCAACAGTCTTTTATCTGAATATAATGTGTGAATATAATGCAGAGAATTCGGAGTTTGGAAATTAGGAGGAGGTGCGGGATTACCAAAACGATTGTCCAGAGAGCTGAGGAGGGGTTGTTGAGGTGGTTTCGACATGTAGAGAGAATGGAACGAGACAGAGTGACTTCGAGAGTGTATAAATCTGTAGTGGAGGGAAGGCGGGGTAGGGGTCGCCCTAGGAAAGGTTGGAGGGAGGGGGTAAAGGAAGTTTTGTGTGCGAGGGGCTTGGACTTCCAGCAAGCATGTGTGAGCGTATTTGATAGGAGTGAATGGAGGCATATGGTTTTTAATACTTGACGTGCTGTTGGAGTGTGAGCAAGGTAACATTTATGAAGGGATTCAGGGAAACCGGCAGGCCGGACTTGAGTTCTGGAGATGGGAAGTACAGTGCCGGCACTCTGAAGGAGGGGTGTTAATGTTGCAGTTTTATAACTGTAGTGTAAAGCACCCCTCTGGCAAGACAGTGATGGAGTGAATGATGATGAAAGTTTTTCTTTTTCGGGCCACCCTGCCTTGTGGGAATCGGCCGATGTGTTAATAAAAAAATAAAAAAACAATACAAATAACCTAAAAACATGGTAAATACTCCAGAATGAATAATATTTGGCATAATACTGAGCGGTTTGACGGAGGTATGAAGAGGATATGGGATACAAGTACCATCCTCCTATCCCTGTCTTGGGGCTTATATTAGAGAAAATGGAGTGTAGCACAGGGCTAACTGTGATATACGCTCGTAATGCACCATAAAACTGAAACAAAAAATCTACTTTCTCTACATAGATTATCATACATAGCAGCATATGTGTAGAGAACCTAGGATAACCCAAAAAAGTCAAAGTGACTTATTTCCAGTACCTGGCTTGGGCTTGCCATGTATGATTTTTGGTAAATAGTTTTTTCTCTTGGTTATTTGTTTGGCTATCTTATTGAAACTTGGGCAATGTATGATGGAAAGATGCTTCTTAACGTACACCAAAAATTAAAGAAATCGGGCAATAAATAACAGAGTTCATTTCTCAGCCATTAGCTGCCCCTTAGCGGTATATTTTCGTGTGATTTTTATGGTTGCATTCTCGTTTTTTTGGTCTCATTTGATAGAATGGAAGATACATTACAGAAATAGATATGATCTTAATTGGTTTCACAACGAAAAGTACCTTGAAATTGAGCTCAAAGTAGTGGAAGTGTTCGATTCTTCGGCAATGTTCAAGAGTAAACCGTCCAATAAATGTCCGACTGGCCAGTCTAAAACGCAGTCACGAATGGGTTGACAATATTTATACAGTTATTACAATAATGCAGTAGTCTGCATAACAGTACAGTCAACCCCCGGTTCTCGTCGGTAATCCGTTCCAGAGGGCCCGTCGATCACCGGTTTGGTCGAACTTCGATTCTATTTTTCCCATAAGAAATAATGGAAATAAAATTAATCCGTTTCTGACATCCAAAAGTATTAAAATAAAATATTTTTTTGAACTTTTTGACATTAAATTATACACAATTTTATGAAAAATTAAGAAATAATAGTACAATAACATGTCACTTACATTTATTGAAGAGTTGTTGATGTGTGCAACACGGGAGGAGGGGAGAAGATGGAGTAGTATGCTAGTGTTTGGAAGGGGAATCCCCTTCCATTAACACTGCAGGTGGCAAGTTCTTTTCTGGGGTTACTGGCCTTTTTCTTTGAATGCTACACTCCCTGTATGAATGCTACACTCCCTACATGAATGCTACACTCCCTGCATGAATGCTGCACTCCCTGCATGAATGCTACACTCCCTGCATGAATGCTACACTCCCTGCATCCCTGCTTTACTCCCTGCAACACTCTTTACCACAGGCTTGGCACTAGGAGCTTTCTTGGGGCCCATGGTGGCTTATTTAGCAGTTGCAAGCACTAAAAACAGTGGAATAATGACAATATACTGGTATGAATGCGTGGGTGGTGGTCGCTCTCGCTTGTAAAAAATAGCACTGACGCTCCATGGAGTGCCCGGGCCCAGCTGGGCCAACGCGTACGCGTTTGGGACGAATAGCCAACTCATCCAACTCCGAGCAGATCGCCTAATACCGAGCCAAAATTCTCGTAAAAAAAACTGTCAAACACCGATTTGGACGACCTCCGACGCCGTCGAGCACCGGGGGTTGACTGTAAATCTTCTATTTTTTGTGTGAATAAAAATTCCAGATGGTAAGCAAGAGTAATATAAGAGGGGCCTGGAGCCGTGACTAATGAACAGGGAAAATGTTATTTTAGTGCCAGGAATGTCTTCAGTGTTTATTCTGGACCCTATTTTGATTTTGGCATCTTTTGAAATTTGTGTGAAATTGGCCAAATTGCCAATTTCTGACCACTTTATTGGATAGTTGAAATAGGTGAATGGGCGGTTTCTTGTACTCAGTCAACAGAATAGAAGTACGTAAGTAAATTTATTCAGGTATACTACACAAATACAGTTACATAGATTATCATACATAGCAGCATATGTGTAGAGAACCGAAGATAATCTAAAAAAGTCGGACAAAGTGACTTATTTCTAGTACCTGGCTTGGGCTTGCCATATATGATTTTTGGTAAATATGTTTTTATCTCTGCTGTTTGTTGGGTTATCTTATTGAAACTTGGGCAATGTGTGATGGAAAGATGCTTCTTAACGTACACCAAAAATGAAAAAATAGGTCCATAAATAACGGAGTTCACTTCTCAGCCATTAGCCGCCCCTTAGCGGTATATTTTCATATGGTTTTTATGGTTGTATTCTCGTTTTTTTGGTCTCATCTGATAGAATGGAAGATATATTACAGAAATAGATATGATTTTGATTGGTTTCACGACAAAAAGTACAGTGGACTCCCGGTTTACGTAATTAATTTGTTCCAGAATGCTGTTCAAGTGCCGTTACCAAACGAATTTGTTCCCATAAGGAATAATGTAAATTACAAAAGCACTTACAAAAATACACTTACATAATTGTTCGAGTTTGGAGCAGTATGTAAACCGGGGGTCCACTGTACCTTGAAACTGAGCTCAAAGTAGCGGAAATGTTTGATTTTTGCTGATGTTCATTGAACTTTCTTGTGTAAGTCAAGTTGGTTAACTTTATTAAGTGTATTCTAACCTAACCACTCTGTAATCCAGCACACTACAGGTCCCAATGATGCCGGATTTGTGATGGCAGACCAGTACTGTACTAGTATATACAGTGGACCCCCGGAGTTCGTACTGCACCAAACTCGAACAATTATGTAAGTGTATTTTTGTACGTGCTTTTGTAAGTGTATTTTTGGGGGTCTAAAAGGACTAATCTAATTTACATTATTCCTTATGGGAACAAATTCGTTTGGTAACGGCACTTGAGCAGCATTCTGGAACGAATTAATGACGAACTCCGGGGGTCCACTGTATTGGACATATAGACAGCACTTGTGTGCTAGTACATCAGACAGCACTTGTGTACTAGTACATCAGACAGACAGCACTTGTTTAGCACTTGTTTACTAATATCGGACACATAGACAGCACTTGCATAATAGTACGTTGGACACAGTTTAAATATTAAGTGTGGAACCATATCAGAATCTGCTTTAGTCTAAAATATAGTCCACATATTTCCATCTTGCCTGGAAGGTTGGTATGACATGACCCTTCATTTCTGGATTCCTGCAGAGAGGAATTTTGTACTTTATACATATTCAGCAAGTCTCTTCTCTACGATCTTTTCCAGTAATTTGCGTGTTACTAACACTCACTAGGACACTGGTATATGTTTCAGGGTTTCCTGTCTCTCACCTTTCTTGAATACTGGTGTCAGTTTTACAGTCTTTCAGTTAAGCAAGTTTATTTAGTCATGGGTACACATAAGTACAATTATCATGCATAGTGTAAATTACCTAAGATAACCCAAAAATGTTGAAGTTACTTATTTCCATTATCATTTCTCTGGTTGCTAATAATTTGTTACAGACCAGTGTAAGTGACTAGCAGAGTATTTCAGCTCTGATGCAATGTTACTGTTTTCTAATTACAGTCTTAAGCTAGTTTTTGTAAGAGTGTCCGCAATATCATTTGTCTGCATTGATGACTAATAATCTGTCAAGCTTTACTTTAGATTTTGGTGTTTTCACTTTATGCTCAAGGTCCTCTCATGACTGGGCTGCTTCACCCTACATTGATGATCAGCTCATGCTTATCATGCAGTGTATGTTTAGATAGATTGAATCAGTTTGAAATAATATGTCATACTTTTGAAATTGTACTATTAGTTCATTAGCTGCCCTTCTTATTGTACATATAATTGTAGTTAACTGTATAAGAAGTACTTCA
Organism: Cherax destructor; assembly: GCA_009830355.1. Lineage (NCBI taxonomy): Eukaryota > Metazoa > Arthropoda > Malacostraca > Decapoda > Parastacidae > Cherax > Cherax destructor. The sequence continues at coordinate 24,591 of WNWK01008370.1, read as the reverse complement.
TTATCTGTCTAAATCTTTAGTAACATTTAGACAGGGTGAGTTTGCCCAAAATGCATCACGTACTAGTGACTTTCTTTTGTGCTTACCAGTATTTTATTGTAAGTAAACTACATTATTTGTACCACATAAAGAAATAAAAATTGTATTGCATTGTATTGGAGAGCATATCATCATTCTTGGAACACCTTTCTCAGCTTACTCTGTACTCTACTCTAAAAGTGCTGCATTTAACTAGGATGATATTTATGACATTTTTCACTGGCTCATCTCTGATAACTTGAATTGCCACCTAGTTGTACAGTTCTACAGTATCTCACTTCTACTTGCTCTTTGTATCTTAGCTACTTCTGTAGTTCTCTTCTTTCATTGTGGAGTCATTTATGTTGTGTAGTACCTTTCTTGCTTTTAATTCCATAGGAATAATAATATGGGTTTAGGCAGACTATAAGGGAGGTTCGTTGATTCAGGTGAGGAACTCTTGATTAAAGGAAATGAACGTGTGCTCCTATTCTTGGATTGAATACGATTACCTCACAGTCTCCAGGTGTTATATAACCTCTAGCCTAATGGATTTAGCACTTGCCCTATATATAACACTATAATAAAACATTGTACACTGAAGAAGGATAGATTGTTACTGGTTATGCATGATGATTTCATGACATAGGTCATGATAATTTCCTGACGTAGGTCATGATAATTTCCTGATGTAGGTCATGATAATTTCCTAACATGGGTCATGATAATTTCCTGACATGGGTCATGATAATTTCCTGACGTAGGTCATGATAATTTCCTGAATTAGGTCATGATAATTTCCTGACGTAGGTCATGATAATTTCCTGACGTAGGTCATGATAATTTCCTAACATGGGTCATGATAATTTCCTGACATGGGTCATGATAATTTCCTGACGTAGGTCATGATAATTTCCTGACGTAGGTCATGATAATTTCCTGACGTAGGTCATGATAATTTCCTGACGTAGGTCATGATAATTTCCTGACGTAGGTCATGATAATTTCCTAACATGGGTCATGATAATTTCCTGACATGGGTCATGATAATTTCCTGACATGGGTCATGATAATTTCCTGACATAGGTCATGATAATTTCCTGACGTAGGTCATGATAATTTCCTGACGTAGGTCATGATAATTTCCTGACGTAGGTCATGATAATTTCCTGACGTAGGTCATGATAATTTCCTGACGTAGGTCATGATAATTTCCTGACGTAGGTCATGATAATTTCCTGACGTAGGTCATGATAATTTCCGTAGGTCGATAATTTGCGTAGGTCATGATAATTTCCTGACGTAGGTCATGATAATTTCCTGACGTAGGTCATGATAATTTCCTGACGTAGGTCATGATAATTTCCTGACGTAGGTCATGATAATTTCCTGACGTAGGTCATGATAATTTCCTGACGTAGGTCATGATAATTTCCTGACGTAGGTCATGATAATTTCCTGACGTAGGTCATGATAATTTCCTGACGTAGGTCATAACCCCTGGCTGTCTTCAAGAAGGCACTGGACAGGTACCTAAAGTCAGTACCTGACCAGCTGGGCTGTGGTTCGTACGTCAGTTTGCATGCAGCCAGCAGCAACAGACTGGTTGATCAGACCCTGTTCCACCACGAGGCCTGGTCTCAGACCGGGTCGTCGGGGCATTGACCCCTGAAACCCACTCCAGGTATAATAATTTCATGACACAGGTCACGATAATTTCATGACACAGGTCACGATAATTTCATGACATAGGTCACGATAATTTCATGACATCGGTCACGATAATTTCATGACATAGGTCACGATAATTTCATGACATAGGTCACGATAATTTCATAACTAGGTCATGATAATTTTATAACCTGTGAAACAATAAGGAGTTACAAAGTTATAAGTTGAAAGATGTTCACTGATCTTATGAAACATCTTGCATATATTAACCCTTTTGTTTTCCAGACTCCCGATCTGAAACTTGTCCACAGTGTCTAAGAATTTAAAAAAAAAAAAAAAATCTGTGAAATGGTAAGAGAGTCTTTTAAGATAAAGCAAAAAGTACAAAATTTGACACACAAAAAATATGACAAAATTACACTTTCGCAAATTTTACATCGGCGATTTTGCCCACTTTGAGTCCTATTTTAGGCCAATTACACTGTTCCAGTCGACCAAATTCTTAGCTGTTTTGCTAGTACATCTTCCATTTTATTGATTGAGCACAAGAAATCGCCCAATCAACTATTTCAGCTACCCAATAAATTGGGTAATTGAAAATGGTAATTTGGCCAATTTCACCCAAATTTTGAAATACATGTAGTATTCCAATTTCAAAATAGGGTCCAGAATAAACAATGCAGGCATTCCTGGCTCTAAGATAACATTTCCTCAGTTCATTAGTTATAATCCAGGCTTTATACATGAATTCCATTTTTATTTTTTATTCACAAAAAAAATAGAAAGATTTACTATTATGCATCATTGTAATAATTGCATAAATAATATCAGTGCGTTCATGAACTCAGACCCACCAATTAATGTGTATTGGACGAGTGATATAATTTGTTACTCTTGAACATCTGCAAAAATCGAACATTTTCGATACTTTGAGCTCAATTTCAAGCTATTTTCAGTCGTAAACCCAGTCAAAATCATCTCTATTTCTGTAATATACAGTGGTACCCAGAGTTTCGTACAGCTCCCAACTCAAACAATTAAATCACTTAAATTAAACAACATTAAATCACCTTAGACCACTCATAACCCAGCAAAAGGCTGCAGTCAGGATGATGATAAATTCCCACTCTAGACAGCATACTCCACCAATATTCAAAACTCTAAAACTACTCACCGTAGAAAACATTCATACCTATTCATGTGCCTATTACATACATGTTAATATCAACCCTCCGCTCAAAATTCTCCTCAACAACTATAATAAGCCCCACGACCACAATACAAGACACAGATCACTTTTTGACATACCCCGAGTCCATACCAACCAATGTAAAAATTCTATGCACATAAAGGGCCCCAGAATCTGGAATTCATTACCAGTAAATATTAAGTTAACCTTGTCTGAAAATCAATTTAAGACTCTTCTCAAAAATCACCTACTCACCCTAAACTAAATACTCATACTGTAAACTACTTTCAAAAATGCTCAATGTTATTTTCCTTAAGATAATCTCAATTTTATATTACCATCCTCCTAAACACGTGTTAAAATTTAATATCATTATACAGTGGACCCCCGAGTTTCGTAAGGTTCTTATTTCGTAAACATCGTGTTTCGTAAGCTTTTTTCGATTTCGAGAATCGTAAAATGGCTCATTTTTCGTAACGTATTAGACCTGTCCGCCTGCTCCGCGCCTGCGCGGGATGCAGGACGCCGCCAGTAAAGCGTTGTTTACTATTGAGAGAACATTACCTAGTGCGCTCTTTCAAACATTCACACTACATTTGGTGTTTTTTTCGGTGGTTTAGTGACTGTCACTGTGAAATAAGTCACCATGGGTCCAAAGAAGCTTCCTAGTGGCACCCCTGTGGTAAAGAAAGTGAGGAACACCATCGAACTGAAGAAAGAGATTATAGAAAAATATGAGAGTGGCGTACGTCTGAGTGATCTTGCCAGGATGTACAACAAAACCCCTTCTACTATCAGCTCTATCCTGGCAAAGAGAAATGAGATCAAGGAAGCTAATGTTGCAAAAGGGGTTGATATGTTAACGAAAAATAGATCGAAAACAGTGGATGAGGTTGAGAAGTTGTTGTTGGTGTGGATCCATGAAAAACAGAGAGCGGGTGATAGTATTTCCATGGCGATAATTTGTGAAAAGGCAAGGAAGTTGCACTCAGATCTTGTCAAGACAATGCCTGCAACCAGTGGTGAGGCAAGTGATTTTAAAGCCAGCAAACGCTGGTTTGACAGGTTTAAGAAACGTAGTGGCATACACAGTGTTGTGAGACATGGTGAGGCAGCCAGCTCAAACAAACGTGGAGCTGTAAAATTTGTGCAGGAATTCCAGGGGTTCGTAGAAGCTGAACATTTCCTCCCCCAACAAGTGTTTAACTGTGATGAAACAGGCCTGTTTTGGAAGAAAATGCCCAACAGGACCTACATTACTCAGGAGGAAAAGGCACAGCCAGGACACAAGCCTATGAAAGACAGGCTAACTCTCATGTTTTGTTCTAATGCTAGTGGGGATTTTAAAGTGAAGCCTTTACTGGTGTATCACTATGAAAATCCCAGACCCTTCAAGAATCACAGTGTTGACAAGAATAATTTGTGTGCATTGGAAGGCTAACACCAAGGCATGGGTCACTACGGAGATTTTCAAGGAATGGGTGACTGGAGTGTTTGGCCCTACTGTGGAGAAATACCTCTTGGAAAAGAAATTGCCACTCAAGTGCCTCCTGATACTGGACAATGCTCCTGCTCACCCTCACAACTTGCAAGAGTCTGACAAGTTTAATTTTATCATAGTGAAGTTCTTGCCTCCTAACACCACTCCTCTCCTCCAGCCCATGGACCATCAGGTCATTTCCAACTTCAAGAAACTGTACACCAAAGCACTGTTTGAAAAGTGCATTGAAGTGACCTCGGACACTGAGTTGACCCTAAGAGAGTTCTGGAAAGATCACTTCAACATTGTGCATTGCATACGCCTTATAGGTAAGGCTTGGGAGGGAGTGACTTCCAGGACTTTGAACTCTGCTTGGAGACCATTGTGGCCAGGTTGTGTCCAACAGAGGGATTTTGAAGGATTTGAGGCTGACCCTGACCTTGAGCCTGATGACCCTGTGCCTGTTGTGGACTCTATTGTGGCATTGGGGAACAGCCTGGGGTTGGAGGTGAGTGGTGAGGATGCGGAAGAGTTGGTGGAGGCCCACAGGGTAGAGCTAACAACTGAAGAGCTGCAAGAGCTTCATTTGGAACAGCAACAGACCACAGCTGAGGTTATTGCTTCAAAGGAGGAGGGTGAGAGACAGAAGGAGGTGCCCTCTTCAGTGCTTAAGGAGATGTGTACAAAGTGGAATGAGTTGCAGACATTTGTTGAAAGACACCACCCTGAGCAAGCTGAAATGAGCCTTCTGTGCAGCCACTTCAGTGACAGAGCCATGTCGCACTTCAGGAAAGTGTTGAAGGGTCGCCAGAAACAGAGGACTCATTTTAACAGTATATCATCATCATATTGTAATTTGAAATAAAATATATAACTTGAATAAACTCAATCAATTTCTCTAGTATTATGTACATAGTCTACAAGTCATTAGATTAAGCTGCCCCTAATGCCATGGCATGCCAGTGGCTCTCCTTGCATTTCAGTTTTATGATTGTAATTACCAATATCTATGTATACTTGCAAAGAAATAAAGTTTACTTTACTTTACTTTATGTAAGTGTATTATTGTAATTGCTTTTGTAAGTGTATTTTTGGGGGTCTGAAACGGACTAATCTAATTTACATTATTCCTTATAGGAACAAATTCGTTCGGTAACGGCACTCGAACAGCCTTCTGGAATGAATTCTGTGCGAAACTCAGGGTACCACTTTATCTTCCATTCTATCAAATGAGGCTAAGAAACTGAGAATACAACCATAAAAGCTATACAAAAATACACTGCAAAGTTGCTGGTTTAAACCAAAAACAGTCAGGTTTTTTTCTCATTCATTGCATGCTGCAGGATTTTTTTATATGGTGCACACTTACTGCATCGACCCATTCTCTCATATCTAGGCCCATGTTTACCGCTCACAGCTTATCTGAGTGAACTGAGTTCGTCACGTAGTACTACGGCACAGTCAGTGAAAGGGTTAATTGACTCTGCATGGTATCTTGATGCATTTAGCCTTTCACAGTCTAGCCTCCTGAAATTAGTATTGCTCCCAGTATCTGTTTTTTAAAATGAAAATATTTTTTTCTTCTGAAATGGTAGAGAATCTTTGTGTGAAGGCATTAACACCAAAAGTACGAAATTGGATGGAAAACTTGCGAAACTATGCAGGTGCAGAGTTAGCGGTCTTGGTACAATTTATACATCAGTGATTTCACCCACTATGAGTCCTATATACAAATAATCCGCACATAGGAGAGAGAAGCTTGAGCGAAATTACGGTCCGTGTTGGACCGAAACATTGTTGTAAGCTTCTCTCTCTTATGTGCGGATTATTTGTGTATTGTTCCAGTCATGGTATTGTGCCTTTTTGTTCTTGAATATGAGTCCTATTTTGAGTTATTTTTATTGCTCCATTTGATCAAATTTTTAGGTATTTCGTTAATATGCTTCCGTTCTTTCAGTTGACCACAAAAAACACCAATTCAACTAATACAGTTACCCAAGAAAGTGAACAGAAGATGGTAATTTGGCCAATTTTATACAATTAAAAAAAAATACCAATTTAGAAATACAGGAGGGCCCCACTTATATGGTGCATATGGTTCGTATGCTCCCACCCACTTATGATATTGGACTTGCCCAGAGGCTTGCTGTGAGGCAGAGAAATACAGTGGCGTGTGCCACATTTTTCCTTACACATATAGTGTAAACCAATTTTTATGACATGTATGTACACCGAAAATATGCTAGGTAGTAGGTTGGTAGACAGCAACCACCCAGGGAGGTACTACCATCCTGCCAAGTGAGTGTAAAACGAAAGCCTGTATATGTTTTACATGATGGTAGGATTGCTCGTGTCTTTTTTTCTATCATAAACTTGCAAGATTTCAGGTATGTCTTGTTACTTCTACTTACACTTAGGTCACACTACACATTCATGTACAAGCATATACAGTCAACCCCCGGTTATCGCCGGTAATCCGTTCCAGACGGCCTGTCGATCACCGGTTTGGTCGATTTCCGATTCTAATTTCCCTATAAGAAATAATGGAAATAAAATTAATCCGTTCCAGACATCCAAAAGTATTAAAATAAAATATTTTTTAGAACTTTTTGACATTAAATTACACACAATTTTATGACAAATAAAGAAATAATAGTACAATAACTTGTCACTTACATTTATTGAAGAGTTGTTGATGTGTGCAAGACGGGAGGAGGGGAGAGGATGGAGTAGTATGCTAGTGTTTGGAAGGGGAATCTCCTTCCATTAACACTGCAGGTGGCAAGTTCTTTTCTGGGGTTACTGGCCTTTTTCTTTGAATGCTACACTCCCTGTATCCCTGCTTCACTCCCTGCATGAATGCTACACTCCCTGCATGAATGCTACACTCCCTTCATGAATGCTACACTTCCTGCATCCCTGCTTCACTCCCTGCATAAATGCTACACTCCCTGCATGAATGCTACACTCCCTGCATGAATGCTACACTCCCTGCATCCCTGCTTCACTCCCTGCATGAATGCTACACTCCCTGCATCCCTGCTTCACTCCCTGCATGAATGCTACACTCCCTGCATCCCTGCTTCACTCCCTGCATGAATGCTACACTCCCTGCATGAATGCTTCACTCCCTGCTACACTCTTTACCACAGGTTTGGCACTAGGAGCTTTCTTGGGGCCCATCGTGGCTTATTTAGCTGTTGCAAGCACTAAAAACAGTGGAATAATGACAATATACTGGTATGAGTGCGTGGGTGGTGGTCGCTTGCTTGTAAACAATAGCACACTGAGTGGAGTGCCTGGGTGCCCAGCTGGGCCACGGGCCATGCGTACGCATCCGGGATGAATCGCCGACTCCGAGCGGCTTGTCTATTACTGAGCCAAAATTCTCATTAAAAAACCTGTCTAACACCGATTTGGACAACCTCCGACGCCGTCTATCACCGGGGTTGACTGTATATACACACCCCTCTGGGTTTTCTTCTATTTTCTTACTAGTTCTTGTTCTTATTTCCTCTTATGTCCAAGGGGAAGTGGAACAGAATTCTTCCTCCGTAAGCCATGCGTGTCATAAGAGGCGACTAAAATGCGGGGAGCAAAGGGCTAGTAACCCCTTCTCCTGTATACAGTGGACCCCCGAGTTTCGTAAACCCCGGAAATCGTACATTTATGTAAGTATAATATTGTAAGTGCTTGTGGAAAAGTATTTTTGGAGGTCTGAAATAGACTAACCTACGTGACATTTTTCCTTAAGGGAGTAAATTCGTTCGGTAATGGCACTTGAGCAGACTTCAGGAGTGAAGTTTTTACGAAACTCGGGGGTCCACTGTATATTACTAAATGTAAAAGGAGAAACTTTTGTTTTTCCTTTTGGGCCACCTCGCTTCCGTGGGAAACGGCCAACATGTTGAAAGAAAGAAGAAAGATTTTTGTAGAAACGTGTTAACATCACATTTTTATCAGCTGATCTACTATAGATACTTTCCATAAATAAATACAGTAGACCCTCATTTAGCACGGTAGTTACGTTCCTGAAAACGTCATGTTAGCTAAAATCGTGTTAGATAATTAAAAGTACTTGTGGAAAAAATAGGGTTACGTTCCTGGGAGTCCCCAAAAAGTCAGACAAGTTTTTTTTAGACCAACAAATCTTAAAAAAATAAAAGTGAATATGTAATTGTAGTTCATTATCGTGATGTATTATGTTGTTTTTACTGCTTAAGACTACAAATGTAACAGAAATAATAGTATTTACCTTAAATTGTGGGTGCTGGTGTTTGTGGATGATTGTGAAGAGAGTGGAGAGTTATGCTGTGGCCCTACTGGGCTGAGGTGGATAGTAGAGGTTCTGGAACTGAAGTCGATGGTTGTACTGAGTGTCTCTAACTTTAATAAAGTCATTCAGTAAGTTGGTCAAGCCATTCAGTAAGTCGGTCAAGCCATTCAGTAAGTCGGTCAAGACATTCAGTAAGTCGGTCAAGACATTCAGTAAGTCGGTCAAGACATTCAGTAAGTCAGTCAAGACATTCAGTAAGTCAGTAGACATTCAGAAAGTCATTAGACATCAGTAAGTCAGTCAGTCAAGCATTCAGTAAGTCACAGTCAAGTCATTCAGTAAGTCAGTCAGTCAAGTCATTCAGTAAGTCAGTCAGTCAAGTCATTCAGTAAGTCAGTCCAGTCAGTCAGTAAGTTAGTCACAAAAACTTATGTTTACATCTTTTTATGTGTACAAAGTAACACTTCATTACGGCCACACTTTATGTCTTGTCTAATATCTTTGTTTTCTTTGTTAATTATAAGACTTAATAAATGCTTATACCTTTTCTTGCCACTTTGAGCAACACTTGTATGCCTATTGGGTGACATGATTGCTTGGCAGATACAAGATATAGTAATTTAAAGATAAAAACACAATTCAATCTCTTATTCTTCACAAACACAGCTGGCTGTAGCATAGGACTTTTTTTGACACATATGAAATAGGAATAACAAAAAAGGCACAATACCGTGACTGGAACAATACACACACAACCCGCACATATAAAAAAAGAGAGAAGCTTACGACGACGTTTCGGCCCGACTTGGACCATTTACAAAGTCACACTAACACAGAACAGGTGGAAGGAGTATTTATAGGCAGGCAGACAGGGGAAGGGTACAAGAGAGTGGGGAAATAATGGAGGTAGTAGTGGAAGTGGTAGTAGAGGTAGTGGAGACAGTCATATTCTAGGAAAGGAGCACTGCAAAGAAGCTGGCGGCCCGCATGGGTTGGGCGAGAACACAGAGGGAGGAAAAGACGAATAAAATAAAGAAGGACAAATACAAGGCAAAAGAAAAGAAAGAAAAGAAAACCCATAGGAGAAAAAGGAGAAGGGGGAAGAGATGAAAGGGGAAGGAATCAGGTTAAGTCGGACCGAAACGTCGTCGTAAGCTCCTCTCTTTTTTTATATGTGCGGGTTGTGTGTGTATGAAATAGGAATAGTTGGATGGTGGGGTGTTGTAGGGGGGTAGCATGGGAAGGCGGGTGGTCTCCCTCGCTGTTCCACAACATTAGCGCCGGCCGCTAGAGGGAATGGTTATTTGTTTTTTCCTCCTGCAAACTGTAAGTTTATTCAGGTATACACAGATACAGTTACATTGATTATCATACATAGCAGCATATGTGTAGAGAACCTAGGATAACCCAAAAAAGTCAGAGTGACTTATTTCCATTCTGTGACTTTTTTGAGTTATCCTAGGTTCTCTACACATATGCTGCTATGTATGATAATCAATGTAACTGTATCTCTATATACCTGAATAAACTTACAGTTTGTGGGAAGGAAAAACAAATTCCCTTTTCCTCAAAGCATGAGGATTCTTAGAGCGGTAAATATCCATGGGCTTACACTTGAAATCACCTGATGCATTACCGCAAAGGAGCAAGGTGAAGCGATCCTTTGCTGTCTTGAAGCCTGGTGTACTTTTTTCTTGCTGACTGATATAAGTTCATGTTGGCATTTTCTTCCACAAAACACTTGTCTCGTCAGCATTAAACACTTGATGTGGCTCATAGCCACCCTCAGTAGGACCCCCACTGACTCAATGGTTTAACCTACCTCAGGTGACCGCGCGCTCAAAATTTTTCCCCTCCAGCGAATCGCGTAATATAAGGTTTACATCGTGTTAGATAAAAATGTGCCTCAATTCTTCAATCGCGTAATACCCAAAACGCGCAACATAAAGTCGTGCTAAATGAGGGTCTACTGTATTAAGTACTTTTAAGAGGAGCTTGAGGTTTAGATCAGTTTTAAATGAAAGATCAGTGACTATACAGTGGTACCTCGGTTTTTGTCGATAATTCATTCCAGAATGCTGTTCGAGCGCCGTTACCGAACGAATTCATCCCCATAAGGACAAATATAAATTAGATTAGTCTGTTTCGGACCCTAAAAATACACTTGCAAAAGCTGTACAAAAACCGAGGTACCACTGTGTATGTGAAACCATGGAAATAAATGTTGAGTGACTTAATTTATTTAGTTTATAATTGATGTAAAATTTGTAGTTATGAGCAAATGATACATACAGTGGACCCCCGAGTTTCGTAAACCCCGGAAATCGTACATTTATGTAAGTATAATATTGTAAGTGCTTGTGGAAAAGTATTTTTGGGGGTCTGAAATAGACTAACCTACGTGACATTTTTCCTTAAGGGGGTAAATTCGTTAGGTAATGGCACTTGAGCAGACTTCAGGAGTGAAGTTTTTACGAAACTCGGTGGTCCACTGTACTTAAAATTTGTATTTAATACTAATGCGCATAACTTTTTTCCAAAGCAAGTTTTTTTATTCTGTAAATGTATCTATATATTAGTGATTCTCAGCTTTCCAATGTTACATTACACTATTTATTTGCGAAATTTAACCCTTTGACTATCGCAAGCCCTATTCTGAAACTGTCATTCTGTCGCAAAATATTTGAAAAAAAAAAATATTTTTTTCTTACCAAAATGTTAGGATTACAGTGGACCTCCGGTGTTCATGATGCTCCAAACTCGAACAATTATGTAAGTGTATTTTTGTAAGTGCTTTTGTAAGTGTATTTTTGGGGGTCTAAATGGACTAGTCTAATTTACATTATTCCTTATGGGAATAAATTTGTTTGGTAATGGCACGTGAACAGCATTCTGGAACGAAAAAATCATGAACACCGGGATCCACTGTATTTTGTTGAGTGCTTAACCCTTTCGGGGTTTCGGTCGTACTAGTACGCCTAAAGTCTAGCACCCTCAAATCAAGCAGAAACAGGCTGCTAGGCCTAGATGTGATAGAATGGGTCTGTGCGGTCAGTGTGCGCAGTATAAAAAAATTCCTGCACCACACAGTGCATAATGAGGAAAAAGAAACTGACCGTGTTTTTGGTTTAAAACAGTGACTTTGCAGTATATTTTCGTATGGTATTTATGCTTGTATTCTCGTTTTCTTAGTCTCATTTTATAGAATAGATGATATATTACAGAAATAGAGATAATTTTGACTGGTTTCACGATGACAAGTACCTTGAAACTGAGCGCAAATTAGCGAAAATGTTCGATTTTGGCCGATGTTCAAGAGTAAACAAATCACACCATGCGTACAATACACATCAACTGGAGAGTCTAATATTCTTGCACAAGTGCGCTGATATTATTTATACCATTTTTACAATGATGCAGTTGTATACATAACAGTAAATCTTCTATTTTTTGTGAGAATAAAAATTCAATATGGAAAGCAAAAGTAATGTAAGAGGGGCCTGGAGACGTGACTAATGAACAGAGAAGATGTTATTTTAGTGCCAGGAACGTCTGCCTTGTTTATTATGGACCCTATTTTAAAATTGGCATCGTTTGAAATTTGTGTGAAATTGGCCAAATTGCCATTTTCTGACCATTATTTTGGGTAGTTGAAATTGGTAAATAGGCGATTTCTTGTACTCAATCGATAGAAGAAATGGAGTTCTAGCGAAATAGCTATAATTTTAGTAGACTGAAACATTGGAATTTGCCAAAAATAGGGCTCAAAGTGGGCAAAATCGCCGCTGCGTAAATGTCATCGATACCGCTAACTTCGCAAAAGCATAATTCCGTTAGGTTTCGATCAAATTTCATAATTTTTGTGGCGTTATGATCGGAAAAAGATTCTCTATCATTTCATAAGTTTTTTTTTTTTTTTTAAATTCTTGGACCCTGAGAACGAGTTTCGGAGAGGGTCCGTGGACCCCCAAAGGGTTAAAGCCTAAAAAAAAAAAGTTTGTGATCAGTACTTACCGAGATATAGACGCGTAAAGTTGGCAGAAAATGAGCTGCGTATGGCAACAGCGGCGAATGCCGCTCACCCAGTACACTTATATTTTCTCCCATTCGAAGGTTTCTTGTATTTTCCAATATTTTTTTTTTCCAAGTAACTTATGTGGCCTGTGAGACCAAAGTAAGTTGCAGTGTACATATACAGTGGACCCCCGAGTTTCGTAAAAACTTCACTCCTGAAGTCTGCTCAAGTGCCATTACCGAACGAATTTACTCCCTTAAGGAAAAATTTCACGTTGGTTAGTCTATTTCAGACCCCCAAAAATACACTTCCACAAGAACTTACAAAATTATACTTACATAATTGCACGATTTCCGGGGTATTCGTTAACCGAGGGTCCACTGTATACACCTGTTGTATTCAGCACAATAACTGCACAAACATTATCATTATATTATTTACAAAACTTGTTTACACAAACCAACAATACAAAATTTTTTTTATTACTATTGTTCTATAATATATATACACACATATAATGACTGGACACTTTCCTACAACTGCTATTAGCATCTGGAAGCTTGGTGTGGTGTGTGTGGACGTCTAAATATGCTGAGTCAGGGTGGGGCTGCTGTCAAAATGACATATTATACCATCACTCACCACCCTCACTGTCAACACCTGTGGGGTCCCAGGCATGTTCCCCACCATCGTTTCTTCTTTCCTACCTACCTTCCTTCTTTCCTACCTACCTTCCCTCCTTCCTTTCTTCATTCCTTCCTTCCTTCCTTTCTTACTTCTTTCCTTCCTCTCATCTCTTACTTCCTTCCTTCCTTCCTTTCTTTCTTTCTTAGTTCCTTCCTTTCTTTCTTTATTAATTCCTTCGTCTTTCTTAGTTCCTTCCTTTCTTAGTTCCTTCCTTCCTTCCTTTCCTCCTTCCTCTCATCTCTTCTTTCCTTCCTTTCTTCCTTCCTCTCATCTCTTCTGTCCTTATGTTCTTTCTTCCTTCATTCTGGTATCCTGGGCATTGCTTTTTGTCACAAACTCCTCAAAACCATGAAATTCATCTTCACTGACACTTCCATCTGTGTTAGAGCTATCACTAGGGAAGAGAAGAGTCCCAGATTCGCCGGGGAGTCAGATATTTCTTACCGCTAGGCATGCTGACCATGGACTACTGAACTGGCTTTCCCACAATGCACCACTGGCTCCCTGATTTTTTTTATACTGCACACACTGACCATGGAGACCCATTCTCTCACATGTAGGCCTACCAGCTTTCTCCCACTTGATTTGATGCCGCTAGAATTTATGTGTATTAATACATCAGAAACATTGGCTCGTAAGACGTATATATATGACCGAAACAGTCAAAGGGTTAATTTTTTGGACTTTAGGATAACTACACAAATTGACCCAGTATATACATGCACAACAGTTCTCAGTTAAATATTTCTCCTCCTTTTATGAATCTTATTCTAAAATTACTCTGAATCCTTGATATTTTGGAAAAGAGTACAGTGGTACCTCTACTTATGAGCAGCTCAAAACTCGAACAATTATGTAAGTGTATTTTTGTAGGTGCTTTTGTAAGTGTATTTTTGGGGGTCTGAAATGGATTAACCTAATTTTCATTATTTCTTATGGGAAAAAAGTCCTTAGGTATCGGCACTTGAATAGCCGACTGGAACAAATTTTGCTCGTAAGTAGAGGTACCACTGTATTTTGATGCTTTGATTTTTTTAAACCCATTTTGAAACATTGATATTATTTGTAAGGTCATTTTGGAATGCTGATTATTTTTTGTGTGTTGGCCTTTTTAATTTGTATTTTTGAAAGATATTCTAAATTTTTTTTGTTTTACAGGGTCTAGGAGGAGAAGAGGGAGGAGACTGCTCAGCTGACTCAAGCCACTCTAGCAAGATTGAGAAAGCTTGGCTCTTCCGCATCTGGTCAAAGTTTGATGTGAAGTTCATGAAGCCCTTCTTAACTAACAGTCGTCCCACTCTGCTGGATACCACACCACTGTGTTGTGCGCCACTTGCAAGACTTCTTACTACCACCGAACAGCTCACACAGGTACCAGCACCAGTGCCGGTGGATGATGTGGAGCTGGCTAATACAGTGCTTACACACAGGTACCAGCATTATGGTCAGAAATTGATGAGCTGGTTGATGTAGTGTTGACACACAGGTACCAGCATTATGGTCAGAGGAGGGAATGTAGAGATGGTTGATGTAGTGTCGACATACAGGAATCAGTAGTATAATTAACAGGTGTTATATTGTTCACACAATAGTATTATGATCAGCAGGTTTTGTAGAGATGGTTGTTGTAGTGTTGACACAGACGTACAGGTTCACCATCACTAATCCGGCCAGAGCCAGCCTTAGGAGGTGCGGGGCCCAATTGGAAACAGTTTTGGTGGGTCCCATGTATGGAAAGCAATCAAACTGAGAGCTTAAAAAATGCATGCGAGTTAATAGACCAAACGGATGTAAGCTACATTTTAATATAAAATTGCATACATGTAAGCCTACAAGAAACAAACAAAATTTGTATATCACCTCTGAAAAGTTACATAGTCACAACACCACTTCCTTTAGTGACTGTGAAATGATTTATTAATTCGCCAACATATTATATCCAAAGCCCCTTTTTTTTTACTTTGTGTTGTGTGTACTTGACAAGCTGAGAGTAGATTATACTCTAGCGCGGGGCCCAATTGGGAGCAACCGGTCCAATCAGCTTAATAGGTTCGGAATGATTTTTGCAAAATTATTGCATACACAAATTTTTGCTTGTCTTATTTGACAAGAAGAACATTGCTATTTTAAGCCAAAAGGCCGGCCCTGAATCCGGCATCATTGGGACCTGTAGGGTGCCAGATTAGTGATTTTGCTGGATTACAGAGTGGTTAGTTTAGAATACACTTAACCCAACAGCGATATTTAGGCATCAGCGATTTCACCCACTTTATGCACTATTTTTGACCCATTCCAGTGTTCCAGTCTACGAAACTCATAGCTATTTCGCTAGTATTCCTTCTATTCTGTCAATTGAGTACAAGAAAGTGCCTATTTACCTATTTCAACTACCCAATAAAGTGGTCAGAAATCGGTAATTTGGCCAGTTTCACACAAATTTCAAGAGATGCCAATTTCAAAATAGGGTCCAGAATAAACAATGCAGTACCAAAATAACATTTTCTCTGTTCATTAATCGCGTCTCCAAGCCCCTCTTATATTATGCTTACTTTCCATTTTGAATTTTTATTCACACAAAAAAATAGAAGATTTACTGTTATGCATACTACTGCATTATTGTAATAATTGTATAAGTAATGTCAACGCATTCGTGACTTCACAAATGTTTCACATAGGTTATCACGGTTTTTTATATTTCCTCGACCACTTGTGGCCACATCCATCTCAAAGCCACTAAACTCGGAGTCAACATCACTTTCCTCTTAAAAGGGGAGTGTTAATACGACATGACATCAGTGAATCCCTGGTCTTTGCTCTAGCTGGCACTCAATTGAACTGGTGCTCCCACAAGGTACTAAGTGGTCCCAATTTTTTTTAATACTGCACACACCAAGTGTTAAGACCCATTCTATACTGACCAGGCATCTCAGGCCAATCGTCCCAAATTTGGAGGCAGGAAAAATAAAACGTTGATCTATGTTTGGAGCGGTAGCGGTAAGAACGTAGATCTACGTTTGGACAGTTAAGGGGTTAAGTGTCTCACTCGCTGTCATCTGTGTAAGTCTCATCTTGCCTAAGCAGGGGTCCAATACTGGATGTTGTTTTATCCCTAGATTTTGCATAAGAAAAGAAGTATTTTGAGTTTCTTTCAATTTCATTTATGGCTTTAGGTTCTTCTTGTGTTTCTTGTCTCCTATATGATTCCTTAACCCATTGGGGGTCGGTGCCGTACTAGTACGTGTAAATTCTAGCAGCCTCAAATTAAGCGGAAAATGGCTGGTAGGCCTACATATGAAAGAATGGGTCTGTGTGGTCAGTGTGCGCAGTATAAAAAAATCCTGCAGCATACATTGCATAATGAGAAAAAAACCTCCGTCCATATTTTTCGTTTAAAACAGCGACTTTGCAGTCTATTTTCGTACGGTATTTATGGTTGTATTCTCGTTTTTTTAGTCTCATTTGATAGAATGGAAGATATATTACAGAAATAGAGATAATTTTGATTGGTTTGACGATGACAAGTACCTTGAAACTGAGTGCAAAATAGCGAAAATGTTTGATTTTTGCCGATGTTCAAGAATAACAAATCATGCCTTGCGTCCAATACACATCAACTGACGAGTCTAATATTCTTGCACAAGTGCGCTGATATTATTTATACCGTTTCTACAACGATGCAGTAGTATATATAACAGTAAATCTTCTATTTTTTGTGAAAATAAAAATTCAAAATGGAAAGCAAAAGTAATGTAAGAGGGGCCTGGAGACATAACTAATGAACAGAGAAGATGTTATTTTATTGCCAGGAATGTCTGCCTTGTTTATTCTGGACCCCATTTTGAAATTGGCATCATTTAAAATTTGTTTGAAATTGACCAAATTGCCAATTTCTGACCACTTTTTTGGGTAGTTGAAATTGGTAATTGGGCAGTTTCTTGTACTCAATTGATAGAAGAAATGGAGTTCTAGCGAAATAGCTATGATTTTAGTATACTGGAACATTGGAATTGGCCAAAAATAGGGCTCAAAGTGGGCAAAATCGCCGATGCGTAAATATCGTTCAGATCAATAACTTCGCGAGAGCATAACTCGGTAAGGTTTCCATCGAATTTCATACTTTTGGTGTCGTTATGATCGGAAAAAGATTCTCTATCATTTCATAAGAATTTTTTTTTTCCCAAAAAACATTTCGACCCTGAGAACGACTTTGGGAGAGGGCCTGTCGACCCCCAAAGGGTTCAACTAAACTTATATTTTTTTTTTTTTTTTTTTTTTTTACTATTTTGTTCTAGGGCTATGTACAAGGAATACAGTGGACCCCCGAGTAACGGTCTGCCTGAATAACGTTTTTTTTGTGTAAAGGTTGCCTTTTTCGGTCAATATTTTTCTTGTGTAGGGGTTTTACTCGTTTAGCGGTCCGTACCAGACCTGTCTGCCTGCCTGCGCTTCCGCGCCTCACCGTGCAGGACTCCAGTCTAGCGTTGTTTACACTTGAGTGAACAATACCCAGCGTGCTCTTTTAAACATTTCACAATACAGTGAGCCCCCGGTTTTCATGATTAATCCGTTCCAAAGGGTGTCATGAACACTATAGCACGAACTCCGAATCTATTTACCCCATAAGAAATAATGGAAATAAAATTAATCCGTTCCAGACACCCAAAAGTATTAAAATAAAAATTTTTTTTACAACATATGGACATTAAATTACACTCAAAACAATGAGAAATAAAGAAATAATAGTACAATAACATGTCACTTACATTTATTGAAGAGTTGTTGATGTGTGGAAGACAGGAGGAGGGGAGAGGATGGAGTAGTATGCTAGTGTTTGGAAGGGGAATCCCCTTCCATTAACACTGCAGGTGGCAAGTTCTTTTCTGGGGTTACTGGCCTTTTTCTTTTAATGCCACTAGGACCAGGTCGAGAGTTACTGGAACCCTCTCTCTAACAAAAAATCTGTCCAGGGAGCTCTGTGTCTGGCGTTTCTTTAAAACATCCCTGAAATGGGACACCACATTGTCATTGTACATGTGGCCAACACGGCCTGCAACAACTTGGTTAGGGTGATAATCATCCATAAAGCCTTGCACATCAGCCCATTTTGCACAAATGCCCCTAATCCTTGAAGAAGGCAACTTCCTCCATCTCTGTTCCAATTCCTCTGAACCATTTTCCTGAACTGTGATCTGTTGTTGCTGTTGAAGCTCTTGCAGATCTTCAGTGGTTATCTCTTCATTGTCCTCCTCCACCAACTCTTCCACATCCTCGGTACAAACATCCAACCCCATGGACTTTCCCAGTTCCACAATTTCTTCCACAACAGGCTCAGGCTCAGGGTTCTGAGGCTCATCCCCAAAACCTTCAAAATCCCTCTCTGGGACACAGTCTGGCCACAATTTTCTCCAGGCAGAGTTTAAAGTCCTGGTAGTCACTCCCTCCCAAGCCTTACCTATAAGGTTTACACAATGCAGGATATGGAAATGATCTTTCCAAAAGTCTTTTAGGGTCATATTTATGTCTATGGTCACATCAAAGCACTTTTGAAACATTTCTTTGGTGTAGAGTTTTTTAAAGTTCGAAATGACCTGCTGGAGGAGAGGAGTGGTATTAGGGGGCAAGAACTTCACTTTGATGAACTTAAAGTCCTCCACAATTTTCTCTACCAAGGTTGGAGGATGACAAGGAGCATTGTCCATTATCAGGAGGCACTTAAGTGGCAAATTATTTTCCTTGAGATATTTCTTCACACTGGGGCCAAACACTTCATGGAACCAATCCAAGAAAATTTCCCTAGTGACCCATGCCTTATTGTTAAACTTCCACATCACACACAAATTAGACTTAGCGACACTGCATCTCTTAAACGCTCGGGGATTTTCAGAGTGATACACCACTAAAGGCTTCACTTTAAAATCCCCTCTAGCATTAGCACACAACATCAGAGTTAGACTGTCTTTCATAGCCTTGTGTCCTGGCAGTGCCTTTTCCTCCTGTGTAATGAAGGTCCTGTTTGGCATTTTCTTCCAAAACAGGCCTGTTTCGTCACAATTGAACACTTGTTGGGGTTGGAATTGTTCAGCCTCTATGTACCCCACGAATTCCTGAACGTATTTTTCAGCCACACTTTTGTCAGAGCTGGCTGCATCACCATGCCTCACAACACTATGTATGCCACTACGCTTCTTAAATCTGTCAAACCAGCCTTTGCTGGCTTTAAATTCATTCACTTCAGCACTCATTGCAGGCATTTTCTTAACGATATCATCATGCAACTGCCTTGCTTTTTCAGATATTATCGCCTGCATAACACTATCTCCTGTTAATTGTTTCTCGTTGATCCACACCAACAATAACCTCTCCACTTCTTCCAGCACTTGAGATCTCTGTTTTGTGACCATACTTGCACCTTTCGCAACAACATTGTCCTTGAGTTCCTTTCCCTTGGCCACAATGGAAGTGATGGTTGAATGGGCTTTGCCATACTGCCTGGCCAGCTCAGCCACACGAACTCCACTTTCATATTTTGCAATGATCTCCTTCTTCAATTCTACCGTATTTCTTACATTCTTTACCACAGGCTTGGCACTAGGAGCTTTCTTGGGGCCCATGGTGGCTTATTTAGCAGTTGCAAGCACTAAAAACAATGGAATAATGACAAAATGAATGGTATGAATGTGTGGGTATACCTTTGATATACCTTTGAAGAGTTTCGAGAGTTTATCTACTCTCTGAGCCCGGCCATGGGCCAGGCTCGTCTGGTGGTGCTCACTCGCTGGTAAACAATAGCACACTGATTCTGAATGGAGTGCCCGGGCTCGCTCAGGCCACACGTACGCGTCCGGGACGAATCATGAACTCCGAGCGGATTCGTGAACACCAAGCCAAAATTTTCATGAAAAAACTTCACGAACACCGATTTTCACTAACTCCAACGCTCACAAACACCGGGGGTTGACTGTAAATTTATTCTGTTTATTGCTGATTTAGTGATTGTTACTGTGAAATAAGTCACCATGGGCCCAAAGAAGCTTCCTAGTGGCACCACCCCAGTGGTAGTATTCATGCAGGGAGTGTAGCAGGCATGGAGGGAGTGTAGCATTCATGCAGGGAGTGTAGCATTCATGCAGGGAGTGTAGCAGGCATGCAGGGAGTGTAGCATTCATGCAGGGAGTGTAGCAGGCATGCAGGGAGTGTAGCATTCATGCAGGGAGTGTCGCATTCATGCAGGGAGTGTAGCAGGCATGCAGGGAGTGTAGCAGGCATGCAGGGAGTGTAGCATTCATGCAGGGAGTGTAGCAGGCATGCAGGGAGTAGCAGGCATGCAGGGAGTGTAGCAGGAAGGCAGGGAGTGGGGATTCCCCTTCTTTCATAAGAAAACCATAATGTACAAATGAACAGGTGTACATACACCATTTACATACCTTGCTAGAAGATAGGCAGAGCGGCTTATGCTGTCAGGAGTTTATTTCGTTTCGTCCTTTTTTCTATCGCTTAATCGCTACACTCTTAATGCTACACTTTGTCACTGAACTTAACTGCTTTAACCCTTTGACTGTTTCTGTCATATGTATACGTCTTACGAGCCACTGTTTCGGACGTATCTATACGCCTAAATTCTAGCGGCCTCAAATCAAACAGGAGAAAGCTGGTAGGTCTACATGTGAGAGAATGGGTCTGTGTGGTCAGTGTACGCAGTATAAAAAAAATCGGGCAGCCAGTGGTGCATTGTGGGAACGCCATTTCAGTAGTCCTTGTTCAACATGCCTCCTTGGTGCATCTGGGACTCTTCTCTTCCTCAATGATAGCTCTAACACAGATGGAAGTGTGTCTGAAGATAATTTTCATGGTTTTGAGGAGTTTGTGACCGAAAGCAATGCCCAGGATACCAGAAGGAAGGAAGGAAAAAAGAAAGAAAGTAAGGAAGGAAGAGATGAGAGGAAGGAAGGAAGGAAGAAGAGATGAAAGGAAGGAAGGAAGAGATGAAAGGAAGGAAGGAAAGAAGAGATGAAAGGAAGGAAAGAAAGAAGAAAGGAAGGAGAGATGAGAGGAAGGAAGGAACAAAAGAAGAAATAAAGAAAGGAAGGAGAGATGAGAGGAAGGAAGGAACAAAAGAAGTAAGAAAGGAAGGACGAAAAAAAGGAAGGAATGAATGAAGGAAGAAAGGAAGGCAGGAAGGAAGAGATGAGAGGAAGGAAGGAAGGAAATAAGTAAGAAAGGAATGAAGAAAGGAAATAAGTAAGAAAGGAATGAAGGAAGGAAGGAAATAAGTAAGAAAGGAATGAAGGAAGAAAGGAAGCTAGGAAGGAGGTTGTGGGGAAGACATGGGTCCCCTTTTGTGTTGACAGGTTGACAGCAGTGAGGGTTGTGAGTAATGGTATAATATGTCATTTTGACAGCTGGCTTACCCTGACTCAGCAAATTTATATGTCCACACACACAACTTCAAGCGCTAAGTGAAGTTGATGGAAAGTGTCCAGTCATTATATATGTGTATATATATTATAGAATAATAGCAATAGGTTGGTAGGTAAGTAGGTAGGCAAGTAAGTAGGTAGGCAAGTAAGTAGGTAGGCAAGTAGGTATGTAGGTAAGTAAGTAGGTAAGCAAGTAGGTACGTAAGTAGGTATTAAGAACTGTGGGGAAGAAGAGCATGGGACCCCATGGGTGTTGACAGGCAGAGGGTGGTGAGTGATGGTATAATACAGTGGACCCTCGGTTAACGAATACCCCGGAAATCGTGCAATTATGTAAGTATAATTTTGTAAGTTCTTGTGGAAGTGTATTTTTGGGGGTCTGAAATAGACTAACCTACGTGAAATTTTTCCTTAAGGGAGTAAATTCGTTCGGTAATGGCACTTGAGCAGACTTCAGGAGTGAAGTTTTTACGAAACTCGGGGTCCACTGTATGTCATTTTGACAGCAGCCGCACCCTGACTCAGCATATTTACAAGTCCACACACTCACAACAACCAGCTTCCAGAAGCTAAATGTCAGTTCTATGAAGTGTCCAGTGACTCTATATGTGTATACAGTGGTACCCCGACTTACGATATTTTTTCATTCCAGAATGCTGTTCAAGTGCCATTACCAAACGAATTTATCCCCATAAGGAATGATGTAAAATAGACTAGTCCTTTTAGACTCCCAAAATTACACTTACAAAAGCATTTAAAAAAATAAACTTACATAAAAGGGTGAGTTTGGGGACCATCGTAAGTCGGGGTACCACTGTATATAGAAACCAGAAGGAATGAAGGAAGGAGATGAAAGAAAGGAAGGATGGTATGAAAGGAAGGAAGGTAGGAATGATGGAAGGTAGGAATGTAGGAAGGAAGGAAGGAATGTAGGAAGGCATGTAGGAAGGAAGGTTGGAAGGAAAGTAGGAAGGAAGGTTGGAAGGAAGGTAGGAAGGAAGGCAGGAAGGAAGGCAGGAAGGAAGGTAGAAAGGAAGGTAGGAAGGAAGGCAGGAAGGAAGGTAGAAAGGAAGGAAGGAATAAAGGAAGGAAGGAATGACGACCCAGAAACAACAACCAGCTTCCAGAAGCTAATAGCAATTCTATGAAGTGTCCAGTGATTATATATGCGTATATATAGAAACCAGAAGGAAGGAAGAAAGGAAGGACGAGATGGAAGGAAGGAAGGAATAAGGAATGTAGGTAGGAAGGAAGGTCGGAATGATGACCCAGACACAACAACCAGCTTCCAGAAGCTTATAGCAGTTCTAGGCACGTGTCCAGTGACTATGTGTGTATATATAGAAACCAGAAGGAAGAAAGGAAGGACGAGATGAAAGGTAGTAAGGAAGAAAGGTAGGTAGGTAGGAAGGAAGGAAGGTAGGTATGTAGGAAGGAAGGAAGGAATGTAGGAAGGAAGGAAGGAATGACGACCATCAACCTAGTATAACTACCTAACACAACTGCCTGCTACTACTTTGAAGAAAACTGCTCAGAAGAGGTGTTTTGTTTGTGCATATACAAAAAAACGCCCACAAAACTGCAGAGACACTCGTTTTGTGTGAGGAATGTAAAACACCACTGTGCATGGAACCATGTTTCAAAGAGTTCCCCAAGCTGCAGAACGTCTATGAACATGTCCAGTGACTGTACATTTGTATATATATTATAGAACAATAGTAATAAAGATTTTTTTGTATTGTTCATTTGTGTAAACAAGTTTTGTAAACAATATAAAGATACTAATGTTTATGCTATTATTGTGTTGCATACAACGAATGTATATATATACATTGCACCTTACCTTGGTCTCACAGGCCACATAAGTTACGTAAAAAAGAAAATAGTGAAAAAACAAGAAATTCACGAATGGAAGTAAACAAATGTTTACTGAGTGAGCGGCAGTCGCTGCTGTTACCATACGCGGCTCATTTTCTGCCAACTTTACACCTCCATATCTCGGTAAGTATTGATGGCAAAAATCTGTTTTCAGGATAAAAACAATCAGAATAATAATCTTAACATTTCGATTAGATTTTTTTTTTTTTTTTTTTTTTTTTTTTTTTTAATATTTTGCGACAACAGAATGGCACTCAGGATTGAGGGTTGCGACAGTCAAAGGGTTAAACTCCACAACTTTTGCCTGTGCTGGCGTGCAGGAACACATTAAAATCACTAAGAGTGTGTTATTAGTCTTGATGTAATAATAACCCTTTCAGGGTCCAAGCAGTAAATCTACGCATTGTCCACAGGGTCCAAAAATTTTCAAACAATTTTTTTTTTCTTTTTGCTTATGAAATGGTAGAGAATCTTTTTCTAAAGGTAATAAAACAAAAAGTACGAAATTTGGTGGAAAACTGGCAAAATTACACTCGCAAATTTGACTGTGTCAGTGATATTTACATTTCAAGAGATTTTGTCTACTTTAACTCCTATTTTAGGCCAATTACATTATTCCAGTTGACCAAATTCTTAGCTATTTCGTTAGTATTACTTCTATTTTATTGATTGAGCACAAGAAACTGCCCAATCAACTTTTTCAAGTAGCTAATAAAGTGATGAGAAATTGATAATTTTGCCACACAGCACTTACGTACTAGTACATTAGACACACAGCACTTACGTACTAGTACATTAGACACACAGCACTTACGTACTAGTACATTAGACACACAGCACTTACGTACTAGTACATTAGACACACAGCACTTACGTACTAGTACATTAGAACACAGCACTTACGTACTAGTACATTAGACACACACACTTACGTACTAGTACATTAGACACACAGCACTT
>WNWK01008369.1:0-85166 GCA_009830355.1 Cherax destructor | reverse complement strand
GTTGTTGTGATGGGTGGTGGTTAATAATATGTTGTTGTGATGGGTGGTGGTTAATATTGTTGTTGTGATGGGTGGTGGTTAATATTGTTGTTGTGATGGGTGGTGGTTAATATTGTTGTTGTGATGGGTGGTGGTTAATATTGTTGTTGTGATGGGTGGTGGTTAATATTGTTGTTGTGATGGGTGATGGTTAATATTGTTGTGATGGGTGGTGGTTAATATTGTTGTTGTGATGGGTGATGGTTAATATTGTTGTGATGGGTGGTGGTTAATATTGTTGTTGTGATGGGTGGTGGTTAATATTGTTGTTGTGATGGGTGATGGTTAATATTGTTGTGATGGGTGGTGGTTAATATTGTTGTTGTGATGGGTGGTGGTTAATATTGTTGTTGTGATGGGTGGTGGTTAATATTGTTGTTGTGATGGGTGGTGGTTAATATTGTTGTTGTGATGGGTGGTGGTTAATATTGTTGTTGTGATGGGTGGTGGTGGTTGTGATGAGTGGTGGTTAATATTGTTGTTGTGATGGGTGGTGGTTAATATTGTTGTGATGGGTGGTGGTTAATATTGTTGTTGTGATGGGTGGTGGTTAATATTGTTGTTGTGATGGGTGGTGGTGGTTGTGATGGGTGGTGGTGGTTAATATTGTTGTGATGGGTGGTGGTTAATATTGTTGTTGTGATGGGTGGTGGTTAATATTGTTGTTGTGATGGGTGGTGGTTAATATTGTTGTTGTGATGGGTGGTGGTTAATATTGTTGTTGTGATGGGTGGTGGTTAATATTGTTGTGATGGGTGGTGGTTAATATTGTTGTTGTGATGGGTGGTGGTAGGTTGTGATGGGTGGTGGTTAATATTGTTGTGGATGGGTGGTGGTTAATATTGTTGTGATGGGTGGTGGTTAATATTGTTGTTGTGATGGGTGGTGGTTAATATTGTTGTGATGGGTGGTGGTGGTTGTGATGGGTGATGGTTAATATTGCTGTTGTGATGGGTGTTGGTTAATATTGTTGTGATGGGTGGTGGTGGTGGTTGTGATGGGTGGTGGTGGTTGTGATGGGTGGTGGTTAATATTGTTGTGATGGGTGGTAGTTAATATTGGTGGTTGTGATTGGTGGTGGTTAATATTGTTGTGATGGGTGGTGGTGGTTGTGATGGATGGTGGTTAATATTGTTGTTGGTGGTGGTTAATATTGTTGTTGTGATGGGTGGTGGTTATGATAAGTGGTGGTTGTGATGGGTGGTGGTTAATGTTGTTGGTGGTTGTGATGGGTGGTGGTTAATGTTGGTGGTGGTTGTGATGGGTGGTGGATAATGGTGGTGGTTGTGATGGGTGGTGGTGGTTGTGATGGGTGGTGGTTAATGGTGGTGGTGCTTGTGATGGGTGGTGGTTGCTCTCAGACAAACGATGCTCCAGTGTTAACCATCTTTCTTCACTTCTTCAGTCCCTTCCCATTTCCTTCAGTGTTCCTTCGGTTCCTCCCCCTCTTCCTCTTCATTCTTCCCGTCATTCCTCTCTCTTCTTTCTCACAGGGAAACATGGGTAACTTTTTCCCCGCAACGTAACTGTCGTATAGTATATTGTAGCAGCACATTGCTGATGTATCCACTTAAGTACAGTAAAAAAATCTACAACCTACACTTCTTTCCCTCTCGCTCCCTCCCGCCCGCCCGCCTTCTCTCCTTCCTGCCCTCCCTCACCCCCATGGCTGTTCTTCCCCTCGTGTCCCCTCTACACGCCCTGGTTGCTAACAACATAAAGGCAGGTGTTGAGGGCACATGTTAGCAGGTACTGTCCAGGTAATATTTATACTTAACCATGATGTTTGTTGACACACTCAAGCGTGTTGACTTAGGTGCACGTGTGTGCGCGCGCGTGCGCTGGTCTCTATGTACTAAACAGCAGGTACTTGATGTGAGTGGGCTGAGAGACTGCTCCTGGACCAGCCTCTTAATTAAATTGGCTTGGCTGACGTCCAGATTCTGGCTTTTAGGATCAGTTATACCTGCTCTTGAAGCTTTGTATGTAATGGTTCTCCACTTTGTTCATCTGGTTCATTCTACTTCGCTGCCTAAGATTAAAGAAATACTTCTTGACGTCCGTGTCGTTAGCCTCCGCCTGTTGCCCTCTCTCACAAGTTCTTATTTCTAGCTGCCTGTCCATTTTGTCAGTACCTGGAGGGTGTTCCGGGGGGTCAGCGCCCCCCGCGGCCCAGTCCTTGACCAGGCCTCCCGGTGGATCAGGACCTCATCAACCAGGTTGTTACTGCTGACCGTACTTAGTCCAACGTACGAACCACAGCCCGGCTGATCCGGTACTAACTTGAAGTATCTGTCCAGTTTCCTCTAGAAGGCAGCCAGGGGTCTAGTGGTAATTTCCCTTATGCCTGGTAGGGGGCTGTTGAACAGTGTCTCAGTATTTGTCCATCGTTAGCATTGTTTTCCCTGCTCCTCCTTTCCACTGTAGTGGTCTTCGTGTCTCCACCACGTATTAGATTCCTCTCGCTTCTGATGCTTGTCTTTGAGGCGTATAATTAAGAGTGTTGAGGAGAGCCCAGGCTTGCCTTATCCAGTCTGCTATATGCCTATCTTGGGAGTGAGAATGAACGCTGTGGCCTACGGCTCACATGTGAGGGTCTCGTGACGTCTTAGCTAGCAAGGGAGCATATCTATAAAGTAGCTGGGATCTATCTACCCAAGTGTACTATACAAGTAACACTGTTGACACTGGATCAGGTGAGAGTTCCTCGCTAGACTGCATACTCCATGTTGGTTCTAACCTACATCTTGTGTAAAATAAATTATTATATTCATAACCATAATTTTTAAAGGGGTGGACTGGTAAGCCAGCGGAAGGCCTCGGTCAGATGACCGAAAACTAAAGCTGCGGGGTCATCGTATGAATAAAACCCGCGTCAGGAAACACTTGTCCTGTTTCCTGACGAACCTTACCTAACCTAACCTTCATCTTGTATGGTGTCCTAAGTAATAATTTGCTTAAAATTTCGCCTGAAGAAGGTTGCTGAGCAGCCGAAACATCTGTCTCTTGCTGGTCTTATCATCTTGCACTTGTTCAGGTTGACCTGAAGAAGCAATCAATACGTTTTTTCTGCATTCCTGAAACATGAAGTGTACCCAACTCTGCCTTTTCTTGTTTCGTCTCTGTAACTCCGGTGTAAAACTCCATCAGATTTATCCCGTCCATAAAACAACTTTGGGGTTTTCTGGTCAATCAGCTACGAAATGCAGAATAAATCCAGTGAAAAAAAACGAGTTCCACCGAGCGAAATTAGGGAACACTGTCAGCGTGCGTGGTACAAGACTAGACAGTGGAACACATGTAGAAGTTTGGAAAAATAAACACATAAGAAGTATCATGTGATCATTTATTGAAACGTTTCGCCCACACAGTGGGCTTTATCTGTTTGTGACTTGATGAAGCCCACTGTGTGGGCGAAACGTTGTCAATAAATGATCACATTATACTGCTTATGTGTTTATTTTTCCATTGTGTCGGTATTTTTATACCATTTGCTTCCAAATGTAGAAGTTTTCAAGAGGAAACTGAACTGCTATCTCCTACATGACACCAGACGAGCCTGGCCCATGGCCGGGCTCCGAGAGTACTTAAACTCTCGAAACTCTTCAAAGGTAAAGGTATATTCTGTAAGTGTTTGATCAGCACCAACAGTGTGTAGTGCATCGTAGGCACCACAACCCACTCTTCACAACTTGGCTTCCTAATGAGTTCAGTCTCAGTTGATTTTCCTATATATACGTTTTTATAGGTTAGATTAATGTAATTAAATATAAACAATATATTGTACGAGGGAGCAAGATTGGTGTGAGGAAGGAGTGTCGTTGAGGGATGTGGGGCAAATATAGGAAGCAGGGGGCAGAGGCACGGGTGAGAGAGGGGCAGGGAGAGGGCTGAGTGTAGGGCATGGGGGAGGGAGAGAGGGCTGATTGTAGGGCATGGGGGAGGGAGAGAGGGCTGAGTGTAGGGCATGGGGGAGGAGAGAGAGGGCTGAGTGTAGGGCATGGGGAGGGAGAGAGGGCTGATTGTAGGGCATGGGGAGGAGAGAGGGCTGAGTGTAGGGCATGGGGAGGGAGAGAGGGCTGAGTGTAGGGCATAGGGGAGGAGAGAGGGCTGAGTGTAGGGCATGGGGGAGGGAGAGAGGGCTGAGTGTAGGGCATGGGGGGAGGGAGTGAGGGCTGAGTGTAGGGCATGGG
Organism: Cherax destructor; assembly: GCA_009830355.1. Lineage (NCBI taxonomy): Eukaryota > Metazoa > Arthropoda > Malacostraca > Decapoda > Parastacidae > Cherax > Cherax destructor. Next base: position 80,934 of record WNWK01008369.1, on the reverse strand, counting down.
GGAGGGAGAGAGGGCTGAGTGTAGGGCATGGGGAGGGAGAGAGGGCTGAGTGTAGGGCATGGGGAGGGAGTGAGGGCTGAGTGTAGGGCATGGGGGGGGGAGAGAGGGCTGAGTGTAGGGCATGGGGAGGGAGAGAGGGCTGAGTGTAGGGCATGGGGGAGGGAGTGAGGGCTGAGTGTAGGGCATGGGGGAGGGAGAGAGGGCTGAGTGTAGGGCATGGGGAGGGAGAGAGGGCTGAGTGTAGGGCATGGGGAGGGAGGAGGGCTGAGTGTAGGGCATGGGGAGGGGGAGAGGGCTGAGGTAGGGCATGGGGAGGGAGAGAGGGCTGAGTGTAGGGCATGGGGGAGGGAGTGAGGGCTGAGTGTAGGGCATGGGGGAGGGAGTGAGGGCTGAGTGTAGGGCATGGGGGAGGGAGTGAGGGCTGAGTGTAGGGCATGGGGGAGGGAGAGAGGGCTGAGTGTAGGGCATGGGGAGGGAGTGAGGGCTGAGTGTAGGGCATGGGGAGGGAGTGAGGGCTGAGTGTAGGGCATGGGGGAGGGAGTGAGGGCTGAGTGTAGGGCATGGGGGAGGGAGAGAGGGCTGAGTGTAGGGCATGGGGGAGGGAGAGAGGGCTGAGTGTAGGGCATGGGGGAGGGAGAGAGGGCTGAGTGTAGGGCATGGGGGAGGGAGTGAGGGCTGAGAGGAAACTTACCATACTTATAAGATGACAACCAGTGTCTCTTAAAGACGAAGGATTCCACTGTTCTACTCACGTCCGCCTGCAGGCAAGAAGGCAGTCACTGTGTGTGTGTACTCGCCCATATGTGGTTGCAGGGATCGATTCACAGCTCTTGGCCCCCTATTATGATGTGCTTGCGTTCGTGTGCTTGTACACTCAAGTTGTTTTTGCTGGGGTCGACACTTAGCTCCTGGCTCCGCCTCTTAGACCATTTTAATATCACTGACTTATGGCCTCTTTGCCTTATCATATCCACTCTTGAAGCTATGCATTGAATTTGCCTGCACTGATGCCTCATCGAAATCATTCCACTTTTCAACTCATTTGTATCTTCAGCTTCCATCGTTGTTTCCTTCGTCTTTATCTGCCCCATCAATTAATCTTAAAAGTTTGCATAATGTGAACTTTGATCCGTCTAGTAGCAGGTAATTATGTGACAGTGGTAATCAGAGCTCTATCTTTAATTATTCTCTATTAGAACTTCAGCCATCACCAGCTTCACCATCGATCTGACAATAGGTCGCGCATCCCCGGGTTGTTTTTAGGTTGTTGTGTTAGCTGGCATTAGTGTTGAACAAATATTTACCAGGTAGATGGTTGACGAGACAGGAGCGACCTGTTATGAACTCGTGTTGATCTGCGTTGTGTACTTGATGTCATCCCACGTGATTGACAATTTGGCTTCTTAAAACCCTTTCAAAGATCTTAATAATGTGGGACGTCAGCGCTATTTTTATATATATTTTTTTACAGTTGCTTTATTGCTACTTGTGGAGTTAAGCAAAATTAGTGTTCTTTAATGGCTGTGGGATGGCCTCAGGGTCTAGGCTCCCTTTCCGTACAATATTTAAGGCAGGAGAAAGCGGTTTCTTGCAATTTTTGATGAATATGGGGTTTGGGCGTCGGGCGGAGTGCATGGGTATGCAGTTGGTGGTTTCTTCGAAGTAGGATGGGGTTACGGGACATCAGAAACTTCAGAGATGTCTGTAGCGTTTTGTCTCGTTAATGAAGAACTGTTTTTGGGTCGTTAATCCTTAGGCTGATTATTGTCTCACTGAACACTGTCTCGTTTAATGACTCGAGTATTTCACTTATTCTTTGTTGTCGTCAGCAGCAACAGCCTGGTTGACCAGGCAAGCACCAGACGAGCCTGGCCCATGGCCGGGCTCCGAGAGTAGTTAAACTCTCGAAACTCTTCGAAGGTATATCAGTGTATGTTGTATATTTTTTCGATAAAGTTCCGATATTAGATGTCGTTTTGGACCTGGATTTTACATAGGAAAAAAATATTTTGTATTTCGCTGGATGGTTTTTGCTCCCTCAGTCTGTGTTGGGTTCGGGAGGATCATTCAGGTCCACCTCAGTCTTCTCCATTCCTCTGACCAGTGTTGCTTTACACAAAGTCTTTGAGAATGTCCGAGATCCGTAGTCATGGAATATAGAAGTGGTGGTAGTGGTTGTAATGGTGGTAGTTGTAATATTGGTGGTAGCTGTAATAGTGGTTTTGGTGGTAGTAGTTGTAATAGTGGTGGTGGTAGTTGTAATAGTGGTGGTGGTAGTTGTAATAGTGGTGGTGGTAGTTGTAATGGTGCCGGTGGTGGTGGTAGTGCTGCTGGTGATAGTGGTGGTAGTTGTGGTGGCGGTGGCGGAGACTCTGCTAGATTATAATATACAGTGACTCTCCGGCTCCTCTTCTATTGTCTTTTATCTTGCCACATAACACATTTTATGTGTTGCCGGAGAATGTGTTGCTTGTTTTGTGTTGCAGCTCTGTGGTGTTGCCTGTGTTGTTGCTTGTATTTTTACTCCATGTTATATTGCTGCTGCCTGTGTTGTATTGCGTTTCTCTGTGTTGTTGCCTATCTTGTGTTGCGTTGCTGCATGTTACTTTTGCATGTGTTGATGCTGCCTAGTTTGTGTTACACTTCCCCGTTGTTTCTGCCTGTGAGGCATTGCTGCTCCTTCCTGTTGTGTTGCACCTTGTTGTGTTGCTTCTCCCAGTTGTGTTGCTCCTCCCCGTTGTGTTGCTCTTCCCCGTTGTGTTGCTCTTCCCCGTTGTGTTGCTCCTCCCCGTTGTGTTGCTCCTCCCCGTTGTGTTGCTCCTCCCCGTTGTGTTGCTCCTCCCCGTTGTGTTGCTCTTCCCCGTTGTGTTGCTCCTCCCCGTTGTGTTGCTCTCGTTTCTCGCCGTTGTGTTGCTCCTCCCGTTGTGTTGCTCCTCCCTGTCGTGTGTAGGCTCCTCTCCCGTTGTGTTGCTCTTCCCTTGGTCTGTTGTTGCTCCTCTCGTTGTGTTGCTCCTCTCCTGTTGTGTTGCTCACTCCCGTTGTGTTGCTCTTCTCCTGTTGTGTTGCTTCCTCCTCTGTTGTTGTTGCTCCTTCCGTTGTTGTTGTTTCCTCGTTGTGTTGCTCCTCGTTGTTGTTGCTGTCCTCCTGTCTGTGTTGCTCCTCTCGCCGTCTGTGTTGCTGTCGCTGTTGTGGGTGTTGCTCTTCGCTCTGTCTGTGTTGCTCCTCTTCGCTTTGTGTTGCTGCACTCCTTCTGTGTGTTAGGCTCTTCCTGTTGTGTTGCTGTCAGCTTGTGTGTGCTCCTTGCCTGTGTTGTGTTGTCTTCTTCCCTGTTGTGTTGCTGCCTCTGCCTGTTGTGTTGCTTCGTGTCTGTGTTGTCTGCCTTCGTCGCTGTTGTGTTGCTGCCTCGTCACTTGTCTGTGTTGCTCGCTCGCCTGTTGTGTTGCTCTTCCCGTCTGTGTTGCTGCCTGCTGCCAGGCTTGTGTTGCTCCTTTCCCTGTCTGTGTTGACTCTCTGTGTTGTGTTGCTCCTCGCCGTTGTGTTGCTCCTCGCCGTTGTGTTGCTCAGTGTCTGGTGTTTATGTGTGCGTATTTTGTGAGGAACTTGTTGGGCTGTCATGTGTGCTGTCCCCTGTATTCCTGTTGCTCTCCTCTCGGTTGGTCGTCTGTCTGTGTGCTGTCAGGCTTTGTCTGTCTGTGTGCTGTCAGGCTTTGTCTGTCTGTTGTGTTGCTGTCAGGCTTCTGTCTGTGTGCTGTCAGGCTTCTGTCTGTCTGTCTGTGTGCTGTCACGCTTTTGTCTGTCTGTGTGCTGTCAGGCTTTTGTCTGTCTGTGTGCTGTCAGGCTTTTGTCTGTCTGTGTGCTGTCAGGCTTCTGTCTGTGTGTGCTGTCAGGCTTCTGTCTGTCTGTGTGCTGTCAGGCTTCTGTCTGTCTGTGTGCTGTCAGGCTTTTGTCTGTGTGCTGTCAGGCTTTTGTCTGTGTGCTGTCAGGCTTTGTCTGTCTGTGTGCTGTCAGGCTTTGTCTGTCTGTGTGCTGTCAGGCTTCTGTCTGTCTGTGTGCTGTCAGGCTTTGTCTGTCTGTGTGCTGTCAGGCTTTTGTCTGTCTGTGTGCTGTCAGGCTTTGTCTGTCTGTGTGCTGTCAGGCTTTTGTCTGTCTGTGTGCTGTCAGGCTTCTGTCTGTGTGCTGTCAGGCTTTTGTCTGTCTGTGTGCTGTCAGGCTTCTGTCTGTGTGCTGTCAGGCTTCTGTCTGTGTGCTGTCAGGCTTCTTGTCTGTCTGTGTGCTGTCAGGCTTTTGTCTGTGTGCTGTCAGGCTTTTGTCTGTCTGTGTGCTGTCAGGCTTTTGTCTGTCTGTGCTGTCAGGCTTTTGTCTGTCTGTGTGCTGTCAGGCTTTGTCTGTCTGTGTGCTGTCAGGCTTTTGTCTGTGTGCTGTCAGGCTTTTGTCTGTCTGTGTGCTGTCAGGCTTCTGTCTGTGTGCTGTCAGGCTTTTGTCTGTCTGTGTGCTGTCAGGCTTTGTTTGTCTGCCCTGTGTGTGCTGTCAGGTTTTTCTGTCTGTGTGCTTATGTGTGCTGTCAGGCTTCTGTCTGTGTGCTGTCAGGCTTCTTTGTGTCTGTCTGTGTGCTGTCAGGCTTCTGTCTGTGTGTGCTGTCAGGCTTCTGTCTGTCTGTGTGCTGTCAGGCTTCTGTCTGTCTGTGTGCTGTCAGGCTTCTGTCTGTCTGTGTGCTGTCAGGCTTTTGTCTGTCTGTGTGCTGTCAGGCTTATGTCTGTGTGCTGTCAGGCTTTCTGTCTGTGTGCTGTCGGGTTTTCTGTCTCAGGTCTGTCTGTCTGTGTGTTGTGCTGTCAGGCTTCTGTCTGTCTTTTGTGCTGTCAGGCTTTTGTCTGTCTGTGTGCTGTCAGGCTTTGTCTGTGTGCTGTCAGGCTTTTGTCTGTCTGTGTGCTGTCAGGCTTTTGTCTGTCTGTGTGCTGTCAGGCTTTTGTCTGTCTGTGCTGTCAGGCTTGTCTGTCTGTTGCTGTCAGGTTGTCTGTCTGTGTGTCAGGCTTTGTCTGTGTGCTGTCAGGCTTTTGTCTGTCTTTTTGTGCTGTCAGGCTTCTGTCTGTCTGTGTGCTGTCAGGGCTTCTTCTGTCATGTCTTTTGTGCTGTCAGGCTTTTGTCTGTCTGTGGCTGTCAGGTTGTCTGTGTGCTGTCAGGCTTTTGTCTGTGTGCTGTCAGGCTTCTGTCTGTCTGTGTGCTGTCAGGCTTCTTGTCTGTCCTCTGTCTGTGTGCTGTCAGGCTTTTGTCTGTCTGTGTGCTGTCAGGCTTTTCTGTGGCTGTCAGCTTTGTCTGTCGTTGTGTCAGGCTTTTGTCTGTGTCTGTCAGGCTTGTCTGTTGTGCTGTCAGGCTTTGTCTGTCTGTGTGCTGTCAGGCTTTCTGTCTGTGTGCTGTCAGGCTTTTGTCTGTCTGGTGCTGTCAGGCTTTTGTCTGTCTGTGCTGTCAGGCTTGTCTGTGTGTGCTGTCAGGCTTGTCTGTCTGTGTGCTGTCAGGCTTTCTGTCTGTGTGCTGTCAGGTTTTCTGTCTGTGTGTGTAGGCTCGTCTGTGTGTGGTCAGCTTCTGTCTGTCTGTGTGCTGTCAGGCTTCTGTGTGTGCTGTCGGCTTTGTCTGTAGATTAGTTTCGTCTGTCTTTGCCAAGGTTTCGTGAGTCTAGGTTCTGGGGGTGGGCGTGATATTACCTCCCTTGTCCCGGGTAGAAGGCGGGGTGGGCGTGATATTACCTCCCTTGTCCCGGGTAGAAGGCGGGGTGGGCGTGATATTACCTCCTTGTCCCGGGTAGAAGGCGGGGTGGGCGTGATATTACTCCTTGTCCCGGGTAGAAGGCGGGGATGGGCGTGATATTACCTCCCTTGTCCCGGGTAGAAGGCGGGGTGGGCGTGATATTACCTCCCTTGTCCCGGGTAGAAGGCGGGGTGGGCGTGATATTACCTCCTTGTCCCGGGTAGAAGGCTGGGGTGGGCGTGATATTACCTCCCTTGTCCCGGGTAGAAGGCGGGGTGGGCGTGATATTACCTCCCTTGTCCCGGGTAGAAGGCGGGGTGGGCGTGATATTACCTCCTTGTCCCGGGTAGAAGGCGGGGGTGGGCGTGATATTACCTCCCTTGTCCCGGGTAGAAGGCGGGGTGGGCGTGATATTACCTCCCTTGTCCCGGGTAGAAGGCGGGGATGGGCGTGATATTACCTCCCTTGTCCCGGGTAGAAGGCGGGGGTGGGCGTGATATTACCTCCCTTGTCCCGGGTAGAAGGCGGGGGTGGGCGTGATATTACCTCCCTTGTCCCGGGTAGAAGGCTGGGGTGGGCGTGATATTACCTCCCTTGTCCCGGGTAGAAGGCGGGGGTATGATAACAGTTGCGTTCACTGTATTGTTGTATATATTGTATTATTGTGTTGTAGTCTGTGGTGGTATAGTGTATTTGTGGTTTAGTGTATTGTATTTATTTAGTTTATTGTTGTGGTTTAGTGTATTGTAGTTCGTTGAATTTATTTTAATATTTTTTGAGAAGGCAACTTTTCCTGGGGTACCCATGTACCTCAAGAAAACTTATGTTGTAGGCTATTAAAATTAAACCAATAATTCATCCCTCCATATACGAGTATAAATTTCTCCTCTGTCTCCTGACACTTTCCTTTGTATTTCCTTCCATATCTCACTGAATTTCTTTCTGTATCCTCTTTCACCTGCTTTCTGCAGTTTGGCTGTTGTTTTCTCCACTTCATGGAGGTGTCGAAGTTCATTTCCACCATGTCTACCTGGAGGGTGTTCCGGGGGCCAACGCCCCCGCGGCCCTGTCCATGACCAGGCCTCGTGGTGGATCAGGGTCTGATCAACCAGGCTTTTACTGTGGTCGCTCAGATCAAGGACTCTTGTTTATTTCTATATGTCAAGCATATATGATGCCTGGTCTGGGACCGGGCCGCGAGGGCGCTGACCTCCACGTAAACTCCATACTACATAAATAACAGGCATAGTCTCGCCGGTTCGTCCCCTCCTGTCATGTATCCTTGACATGTTCTTGAGTATCACCTACATCAGTGTACCTCACCACCTTCACGTGTCTGATACATCATGTGTCTTCCAGTGTCATCACTTGATTCCCTTATGTTTAAATTTTCTCAACCATTTAGTTAGACTTAAGCCGTGTAGTCTCTCCGTTACTCTATGGTTATTATAGTCTCCCCCCCCCTCCCGTCTCTCTCTCTTTACTCGCCTATTTATTCACCTATTTGTGGCTGCAAGGGTCGATTCACAGCTCCTGGCCCCCGCCTCTTCCCTAGTTGCTACTAGGTTCACTCTCCCTGTTCCATGAGTTTTATCGTATATCTTCCTAAAGGTATGTATGGAGCCTGTGTGAGAGAGAGAGAGAGAGAGAGAGAATTTACAAGTGTTGAGTCCTGAGGCAGGGTAATCCTGCCTTAAAATATAGTGTGGTTTGCTTATTGGGCAGCGGTGGTCAGACTCGCTCTCTCCCAGACATACTGCAGATTGTCGTTCCTCCCCAGCCTCCCCCTGCCTCTCTCTCTCTCTCTCTCTCTCTTTCTCTCTCTCTCTTTCTCTCTCTTTCTCTCTCTCTCTTTCTCTCTCTCTTTCTCTCTCTCTCTCTTCTCTCTCTCTTCTCTCTTCTCTCTCTCTCTCTCTCTCTTTCTCTCTCTTTCTCTCTCTTCTCTCTCTTCTCTCTCTCCTTCTCTTTCTCTTCTTTCTCTTCTCTTCTTCTCTCTCTCTCTCTCTCTTCTTTTCCCTCTTGTTTGCTCCAAATTTTCTTTCTTTTTTTATCTGACCTTCTTGTTCCCTCTGTTTCCTGGTCCTCCTTCCGTCGTTGTAGCACCGATCACCACGAGGGGAGCAGATGTAAGAGTGAGTGATGGGTCACTTGTCTGGTGCCCACCTGACAAGCAAAGGTCAACTGTGCTGGCAGGAGGAAGATAGTGATAATAAGAAGGAAAAATCAGGGAGGAGGAAGGGTAAAGACGATGAGAAGTAGATGGAACGAAAGAGAGAAAAGCGAATAAGACGTGTAGGTGAAAATGAGTGGAAATAGAAGATAAGAACTGAGGTAGGATATAATAATAATAATAGATGAATTACACATAGTTGATATGTGTCAAATAAATGAACACTGAATATTGAGTGGAAACGCAGTGGTGGGAGAGATGAAGGTAGAAAGATGGTAGAAGAGGAAGGTCAGGTAGCTTGGTGGGTAAGCTACTTGATGTAGGGTAGTGGGCGTAACAGGTGTTGCAGGGTAGTGGGCGTAACAGGTGTTGCAGGGTAGTGGGCGTAACAGGTGTTGCAGGGTAGTGGGCGTAACAGGTGTTGCAGGGTAGTGGGCGTAACAGGTGTGGTAGGGTAGTGGGCGTAACAGGTGTGGTAGGGTAGTGGGCGTAACAGGTGTGGTAGGGTAGTGGGCGTAACAGGTGTGGTAGGGTAGTGGGCGTAACAGGTTGGAGGGTAGTGGGCGTAACAGGTGTGTAGGGTAGTGGGCGTAACAGGTTTTGGAGGGTAGTGGGCGTAACAGGTGTGGTAGGGTAGTGGGCGTAACAGGTGTGGTAGGGTAGTGGGCGTAACAGGTGTGGTAGGGTAGTGAGGCGTAAGCAGGTGTGGCAGGGTAGTGGGCGTACAGGTGTGGTAGGGTAGTGGGCGTAACAGGTGTGGTAGGGTAGTGGGCGTAACAGGTGTGGTAGGGTAGTGGGCGTAACAGGTGTGGTAGGGTAGTGGGCGTAACAGGTGTGGTAGGGTAGTGGGCGTAACAGGTGTTGCAGGGTAGTGGGCGTAACAGGTGTGGTAGGGTAGTGGGCGTAACAGGTGTGCAGGGTAGTGGGCGTGACAGGTGTGTAGGGTAGTGGGCGTAACAGGTGTGGTAGGGTAGTGAGCGTGACAGGTGTTGCAGGGTAGTGGGCGTAACAGGTGTGGTAGGGTAGTGGGCGTGACAGGTGTGGTAGGGTAGTGGGCGTAACAGGTGTGGTAGGGTAGTGGGCGTAACAGGTGTGGTAGGGTAGTGGGCGTAACAGGTGTGGTAGGGTAGTGGGCGTAACAGGTGTGGTAGGGTAGTGGGCGTAACAGGTGTGGTAGGGTAAGAGAGAGAAGAGTCAGTCAGTGAGCGACACCAACAAGTGTGTGAAAGCGGAAATACAATATTTATCGTCGCCATTTAGCCGCTGGCAGCGACTACAGGTCTTCATATTGTTCCTCCTGGAGCGGGCTGCTGATAGCAATAGGCTGTTTGAACAGGCTGTCACGGGAAAGCCTCGCCTCAACACCGGTCACAGATCAACTAGGCTGTGATGGATATGTGGGGCAGCGGGCCTCCAGCAGCAACAGCCTGGTTGACCAGGCAAGCACCAGACGAGCCTGGCCCATGGCCGGGCTCAGAGAGTAGATACTCTCGAAACTCTTCAAAGGTATATCAAAGGTAAAGGTGTGTACCATAATTTACACACGGAACTACCGGACTTAACGAACACCTCTGCTGCATTCTTTAATCTCAAATATTTCCTTAAGGGAACGGGAGACGAAAAGCCTGGCTCCAGCCCGGGTCGTGAGAGTAGGAAAACTCTCGAAGCCGGTCACAGGTATTTCACACAGGAATCTACCTGGAGAGTATTCGGGGGTCAACGCCCCCGCGGCCCGGTCCATGACCAGGCCTCCCGGTGGATCAGGGCCTGATCACTAAGCTGTTACTGCTGGCTGCACGTAGTCCAACGTACGAACCACAGCCCGGCTGATCCGGCACTGACTTTTCGTATCTGTCCAGCTCCCTCTTGAAGACAACCAGGGGTCTATTGTGACAACCAGAGGTCTATTGTGACAACCAGGGGTCTATTGTGACAACCAGGGGTCTATTGTGACAACCAGGGGTCTATTGTGACAACCAGGGGTCTATTGTAGGCAGCAACAGGGGTCTATTGTGGCAACCAGGGGTCTATTGTGACAACCAGGGGTCTATTGTGACAACCAGGGGTCTATTGTGACAACCAGGGGTCTATTGTGACAACCAGGGGTCTATTGTGACAACCAGGGGTCTATTGTGACAACCAGGGGTCTATTGTGACAACCAGGGGTCTGTTGTGACAACCAGGGGTCTATTGTGACAACCAGGGGTCTATTGGTAATTCCCCTTATGGCTGGTGGGAAGCTGTTGAACAGTCTTGGGCCCCAGACACTTATTGTGTTTTCTCTCAGTGTACTAATGGCGCCCCTACTTTTCACTGGGAATATGTTGCATCGCCTGCCAAGTCCCTTGCTTTCGTAGGGAGTGATTTCTGCGTGCAGATTAGGGACCAGTCCCTCCAGGATCTTCCAAGTGTAGATTATGATGTGTAATGGTACAGGTGTAAAAAAAAGGTTAGTGAATACTAGTGTGGTACGGCAAGTTACTTAAGATACAGTACCATAAATATTAAGATTACAGCAGAGTGAAAGTTGGCAGGCTGTAGTATGTACATCAACCAAATGCATTAATTCCCCCCCCCCAAAATCATTCTGAACCTAACGAAAAAAAAATCTAAAATATATTTAGTGAGATTAGGCTAAATTAAATTGCGCTTGTTATAATAAGGTTGGGTAAACTTTCTAAGGCTCTTTTAGTACAAAATCATTCATTTTTAAATTAACATAAATTAAAAAAATATATCTTAAATGTATGATAAATTAGACACATATGCAACACTTGGGTATCTTTATTGAGGAAACGTTTCGCCACACAGTGGCTTCATCAGTCCATACAAAGAAGATCGTGAAGAACAGGAGGAGTTTGAGGTAATCAGTCCCTCAACCTGAGTCGATGTTGTCAGTCCATCATCTTGAAAGAATACAGCATATGTGCGAAGTAGCAGCTATATACGTAGGCAGAGAGGTGAGCACCCGTAGGTTGTGTCACATTTGTCCAATGTGGAAGTAGGTCGTGCCCAAGGGTTAGGCAAGTGAAGAATTCCCTGGATTAAGATACCAAGATGTTGTCGGTTCTCTGAACCATTCATTTACATCCTGTCTGACACAGCAGGGAATTCTTCACTTGCCTAACCCTTGGGCACGACCTACTTCCACATTGGACAAATGTGACACCACCTACGACTGCTGCACCTCTCCTGCCTACGGTATATAAGCCACTTCTTCGCACATATGCTGTATTTTTTTCAAGATTGATGGACTGACAACATCGACTCAAGGTGAGGGACTGATTACCTCAAACTCCTCCTGTTCTTCACCATTCTTCTTTGTATTGAACGATGTAAGCCACTGTGTCAAAACGTTTCCACAATAAAGATGACCAAGTGATTTGACTAATTTTCAACTGAGTTCTCTGAGCCATTCATCTACATCTTAAATGTATAAGTGAAAATTTTATAAACCCTTAATTTTAAACGAGTTCTTGCTAATTGACCAGTTTTATATTCAGACATATATATATATATATATATATATATATATATATATATATATATATATATATATATATATATATATATATATATATTCAATTTGTTGTGGCATTTGCTAAATTATTTTTTTAAGCAAGTTTAGTCCTACCTGTTCATGTTCTGGTAAATTTGTACTTGTGTATTAAGCAGTATTGCCAAGAGCCAACTTTCTCCCTGTTAGTTTTATTCATAATGATTTTCACGATATCTTTCAAATGTATCATAATTACAACGTTGGGGGCAATACGTTTATGTGTTGTAAGCAGCCTTCAGTAGCTTTATCTCCCGTACGGGTAGCTGGTAGCTCACTTGTGGTGGGTTCGCCTGTCTCATGGACCGGGTACAAACTTGGGCTGGGTTGGACTACGTATGGGCAAGTCTCCTAACACTTGTTGTCTCTGTTCACCCAGCAGTAAATAGGTAGCTGGTTGTTAACCAACTAATGTGGGTTGCATCCTGGAGAAGATGACCAAAGGAACCCAGTAAGCCTCACACTGCTTAGATTTTTTTTTTTTTTTTTTTTGGGGGGGGGGTTATCCTGTGTACAGATACACACGAATATAGTTATACAAATTATCATAGTGTAAATTATCTACGATAACCCAAAAAAGGTAAGACAAAATGACTTATTTCCATTGGGGTCCTTATTTCCATTGGGGCCCTTTTTTCATGGGGGTCCTTATTTCCATTGGGGCCCTTTTTTCATGGGGGTCCTTATTTCCATTGGGGCCCTTCTTTTCATTGGGTCCTTATTTCCATTGGGGCCCTTCTTTTCATTGGGTCCTTATTTCCATTGGGGCCCTTCTTTTCATTGGGTCCTTATTCCCATTGGGGTCCTTTTTTCCATTAGGGTATTTATTTCCATTGGGGCCCTTTTTTTCAGTTGGGTCCTTATTTCCATTGGGGTTTTTATTTTTCCATCGGGGTCCTTATTTCCATTGTGGTCCTTATTTCCATTGGGGTTTTTATTTTTCCATCGGGGTCCTTATTTCCATTGTGGTCCTTATTTCCATTGTGGTCCTTATTTCCATTATGGTGGTCGTTGTTTTCAGCTGATCATCTACTGGAGAATACACTCACACATGGATCACCACGACACGTGATCTCACACATGCAAAAAAAAAAAATAACCCAAAGAATGGTCTTTTGTAGTGGTGTTGGCGTGGCATCAGGAGACTTGGTGCCCTGTAATAAGTGGGCAACATTTTCCCCTGGATGATGGCCCTGCCGCTGGTGTTTTGTGAATCCTCTCGTAAATTTAGAGAGTTCGCCGGTGTCTTGCCCTCTTATTGAGCTATATATTTTTGAGGTTTTGTCTCGGCTCGACGTCAAGTGGGAGGGGGAACGCTTTTCCGATGCAGTTCTCAGTGGGTACTGGTGGTGGTGGTGGGGGTTGTTGTAGCAGTGGGTGGTTGTAGTAAAGGGTGATTGTGTGGGGTATTAAGGGGTGGTGGTGGTTGTAGATGTAGTGGGTGGTTGTGTGGGGTGTTAAGGGGTGGTGGTGGTTGTAGATGTAGTGGGTGGTTGTGTGGGGTATTAAGGGGTGGTGATGGTTGTAGATGTAGTGGGTGGTTGTGTGGGGTGTTAAGGGGTGGTGGTGGGGAGAATGGTGTGATGCATACGTTGATATGCGTGCAGCTGGCACCAACAGCCTGATCGGGTCGGGACATGGTCGTCATCGCCGGGACTGGGTCGCGAGGATGGTGCTCCCTGGAGGAGACTGCAGCTTGTAACAAGAATGACCGGGTAATCTACCAAAAACAAAAATTTATCTCAAGAAATCAGAACTCTCTCTCTCTTTCTCTCTCTCTTTCTCTCTCTCTTTCTCTCTCTCTTTCTCTCTCTCTTTCTCTCTCTCTCTCTCTCTCTCTCTCTCTCTCTCTCTCTCTCTCTCTCTCTCCTCTCTCTCGCCTCCTCTCGCCTCTCTCGCTCTCTCTCGCTCTCCCCTCCTCTCTGCTCTCTCTCTCGTCTCCTCGCTCTCTCTCTCTCTCTCTCTCTCTCTCTCTCTCTCTCTCTCTCTCTCTCTCTCTAATGGCTTGCCTTAATCTTTTCTGAAATGAAAATAATTAGGCATAATGTGGTCCAGAATTATCTTTTTTGAGAGATTTAATAAAAATAAATATTAATTACTTGGTCTTATGTAATACATTTTGAGATTTTTTAAAATATTTTGTACATCTTTTGGTGACTTAGTTTTGCTCACCCCAGCTGAGGCCATAATATATATATATATATATATATATATATATATATATATATATATATATATATATATATATATATATATATATATATATATATATATATATATATATATATATATATATCCTTCACAGTGTCGGGGACAGGGAGGAGCTGCTGACCACAGGGAGGAGTACAAGATCGGCAAGTACAGGGACATAAGCCAACAGTATCAATTTGTCCCAGTGGGATCGGAGACCTTGGGATCATGGGGAAAAAATGCAACACGTTTCCTTAAAGAACTGGGTTCCAGACTCATCGACACCACCAGGGACCCAAGGGCAGCCACTTTCATGTTCTAGCGCCTCAGCATGGCCATCCAGAGGGAAATGCATGCTGCATACTGGGCTCGCGTCCGGCTTCGGAGGAGCTGGAGGAGATTCATAATATTTGATATATTGTACCATTGTATTCATGTTAATGTTTGTGTTTTCTGTCAATGTATTCTGTCTGTTAATAAAGCACTCATATAATATATATAGGGAGTGGTAGGAGAAGAAAATATTGAAACAGCTCCGGGGAGAACCTCTAGTTTTCCCTGAGGTACTTTTATTGTCTTCTCTGAGGATGAGGGTCCCCAGTAAAGTTCTAGAGGTGGTACCTATATATATATATATATATATATATATATATATATATATATATATATATATATATATATATATATATATATCGGGAAATAATAAAAGATTGAGGAGGCAGGAAGCTGGTTCTAGGTAGTGGGTAATGACAGCAAAACTTTTACGAGTACAAATTTGGTGCAGATGTTACCTCATGTTGTGGTTTATGAGAGCAGGGTGGCGTTCTCCAGCTTCCCTTCCTCCCTCGCCTCATAATGACACACTGCCGCCTGGGAGCCAGCCCAGTCACTGCGCCCCTGCAAGGTAGTGCAGAGAGGGTGAGACACTTTTTATAAACAAGAGAGGGTACATCAGTGGGCAGGTGTTGGGGCAGTCATCTATTACGGTAAACACACTATGACTGAACAAGTTTGAATGTTCGTATTTATGATAGAAAAGACCCAGATTTAGTTCCCGTGCGGGGGGACGCGAAACGTATGGGCAAGTCTTTTTTCACCTGCTGCCCCTGTTCTTAGCGGTAAATTAGTACATTGGTGTTAGTAGTGTTATGGGTCGTATCCTAGGGGAGAATGAATTCTAATACCATAAATTTTAAAGGGGTGGACTGGTAAGCCAGTGGAAGGCCTCGGTCAGATGACCGAGGTCATCATATGACTAAGACCCACATCAGGAAACACTTGTCCTGTTTCCTGACAAACCTTATTTAACCTCCTAGGTTGGACCAGTTGAACTCCAGCTGAAGTAAGCCACACTGCTCCACTTTCTTGGGTTATCCTGTGTTAATAACCGGACGAATGTCTTCCTCCTACGACTGAAGGGTGTAGGGTAGTGTTTCCCAATCTGGGTGTTGTCGACCCCCGTAGTGAACGCTTTATAAATCTTGGGGGGGTCAGTAGGGGGCGCTCCCAAGAACAAATCCGTGTTGAAAATTTATTCCACATTGAAGTAGTTCACACATTGAAGTAGTTCACACATTGAAGTAGTTCACACACATTGAAGTAGTTCACACACATTGAAGTAGTTCACACACATTGAAGTAGTTCACACCTTGTAATAACCGATTGAAGTTTCCACACGAAGGGGAAGTAGTTCCCAATCTGGTAGTTCACCTATTGAAGCTTTAACACTTGCAGTAGTTCACAACGATGTTGAAGTAGTTCACCACATTGAAGTAGTTCACACATTGAAGTAGTTCACACATTGAAGTAGTTCACACACATTGAAGTAGTTCACACACATTGAAGTAGTTCACACACATTGAAGTAGTTCACACACATTGAAGTAGTTCACACATTGAAGTAGTTCACACACATTGAAGTAGTTCACACATTGAAGTAGTTCACACATTGAAGTAGTTCACACACATTGAAGTAGTTCACACACATTGAAGTAGTTCACACACATTGAAGTAGTTCACACACATTGAAGTAGTTCACACACATTGAAGTAGTTCACACACATTGAAGTAGTTCACACACATTGAAGTAGTTCACACACATTGAAGTAGTTCACACACATTGAAGTAGTTCACACATTGAAGTAGTTCACACACGCAGCTTCCAACACAAGTGAGCTAAAAATGTTATATTATCGAGTTTGTAGTTAATGAGGAGCCATTGAGAATAAGATACACAAGTAAATTATATTATTTAATATGTCTGTTTTTTCCTTATTTGTAATTAATATGCCGGTGATATATTTTTTTACTGATTTTTTTTTTTTGTATTTAACATTTGTGACTCATTGCGCCAAAAATCTTTGCTAATTTTAATAAAATTAAAAGAAGGGTCTTAGTAGAACTTATATTTAATGTAATATTTGAGGGTGGCATCAGGCATCACTGTTTCGTTCAAGGGTGGCATCAGGCATCACTGTTTCGTTCAAGGGTGGCATCAGGCATCACTGTTTCGTTCAAGGGTGAGGTATTAAAGACCTGCCTTAATGTTCGTCTCCCCACCACTATCAGCGCATGCATTCTCATCTTTTCAAAAAGAATTTCTGGCCTCTTGGTCCTTTATCATATCTACTCTCAAAATGTGGTGTGCAGGTGTAGTGTAAGCGATGCTGGGTTGGTGCTGTGGTAGCCACGGGTCAGACAGCAGCACAGTTCGGCACTGGTGCAGGGTCACAGTGGCACCGTTGTGTCCAGCACTGCCACTGTGAGCTGACAGGCGGGTGGTGGTGGTCGCTCCAAAGGAAAATGTGGGTTGTTAGGACGGTATTCATGGTGAGGGAGAGACTGCTACCCTCCCCCCTGTTAATTCCCTCGTGGGGTACACAACTTAGCTGCCCTCTGGGATACCTATGTTGATTAACCCATACGGGTTTAGCACTTCAGATTAATAATAATGGCAAATCAACGGCAATCGTACCCGTACTAGGTTTACATCTTAAAAAAAAAAACTGGTTTATTAACAGGCTCCTGTCAATAAACTAGCACAATAAACTAGCTCCTTCGACGGCAGGTGGTGAGAGGTGTGGGTG
Source organism: Cherax destructor (assembly GCA_009830355.1). Taxonomy (NCBI): domain Eukaryota; kingdom Metazoa; phylum Arthropoda; class Malacostraca; order Decapoda; family Parastacidae; genus Cherax; species Cherax destructor. The sequence goes on along the minus strand of WNWK01008369.1, from coordinate 64,194 downwards.
CAGGTGGTTGATTGAGTTTGAAGCTTATCGACCACACTAAACCTCATTAAGCTGTATGCAACTTTTTTTTCAACCACCAGTCAAGGATAACTTGTAATATTTTGTACTAAAAATAATGGATTTTTTTAGCCAAAAATTGAGCAAAATCATAGTTTAACGAAAAAATATAGGCCTAGGGGATTAAAGTAAGCTTTGTGTATGTATTCTGAGATATACTTTACCCTCGGTACATAGAGAGAGAGAGACTCACTCACCAGAATATATACAGTGTGATAGTGGGTTGTATTACCTGAGCCAGAAGGCAGACAGTGATTTCCTTGTGTAGTCTGCCAGCGCCTCCCTCACTCCACGTTGTGTACTCGTCTAGTTGTGTTAGTACAGGTCGAGTCTCAGCAACTTTTTTTCAAGCATCTGAATGATGTATACTCTATGGCTGAAGAAATGCTTCCTAACATCCCTTTGACTCATCTGAGTCTTCAGCTTCCAGTTGTGTCCCCTTGTTTCTGTGTTCCCTCTCTGGAACATCCTGTCACTATCTACCTTGTCGATTCCCCGCAGTATTTTGTATGTCGTTATCATGTCTCCTCTAACCCTTCTGTCCTACAGTGTTGTTAGTCCTATTTCCCTCAACCTTTCTTCATAGGACAGACCCCTGAGTTGTGGAACTAGCCTTGTCGCAAACCTTTGCACTTTCACTAATTTCTTGACATGCTTGACTAGGTGTAGGTTCCAGACTGGTGCTGCATACTCTAGTGTGGGCCTGACGTACACGGTGTACAGTGTCTTGAACTTGAGAGAGTGTGAGTGAGAGTGTGAGTGAGAGTGTGAGTGAGAGTGAGAGTGAGAGTGAGAGTGAGAGTGTGAGTGTGTTAAAGAGGGAGTTATAATCAAGAGTGAAGCAGTACTCGCCTCACCCACCTTCCCTTGGCCGCCTATTCATAGTTTACCTCCCAAATACGAAACATATCCGGTGTAAGACTACGCTGACTTTACTCTCAACATCCATCCCTCTCTCACTCTCACTTCACTCACTACTCTCTCCCTCACATCTCTCCCTCACACTCTCTCCCTCACACTCTCTCCCTCACACTCTCTCCCTCACTCTCTCCCTCACTCTCTCCCTCACACTCTCCTCACTCTCTCCCTCACATCTCTCCCTCACACTATCTCCCTCACACTATCTCCTACTCACTCACACTCCTCACACTCCTCTCACTCTCACTCGAGAGTGAGAGTGAGAGAGTGTGGAGTGAGTGAGTGTGAGTGAGAGAGTGTGAGTGAGAGAGTGGTGAGAGTGAGTGAGAGTGTGAGTGAGAGAGTGTGAGTGAAGTAGTGGAGTGAGTGTGAGTGAGTGTGAGTGAGTGAGGTGGTGAGGAGAAGTGGGGAGGGAGATAGTGTGAGGGAGAGAGTGTGAGGGAGAGAGTGTGAGGGAGAGAGTGTGAGGGAGAGAGTGTGAGGGAGAGAGAGTGAGGGAGAGAGTGTGAGTGAGAGTGAGAGAGGGATGGATGTTGAGAGTAAAGTCAGCGTAGTCTTACACCGGATATGTTTCGTATTTGGGAGGTAAACTATGAATAGGCGGCCAAGGGAAGGTGGGTGAGGCGAGTACTGCTTCACTCTTGATTATAACTCCCTCTTTAACACTCATCCTTTTCATCCTGCTCATCTGCTCTTCCTTCTGTTTCTCATTCTTCTTACGCCTGACTCTTCTCCTCATGTTCCTCTTCTTCCTCGTATTCTTCGTCCTCTTCCTCAGCCTCCCTCTTCTTTTTTCTACTCGGTATAATAAGTATATAATTTTCTCTCGGTGGATAGTAGTGTTAGTCACGAGAACCTGCTGACCTTTGTATCCTTCTCTTCCTTCCTTCCTTCCTTCCTTCCTTCCTTCCTTCCTCCCCCTGTCCCTTCCTTCCTTCTTCTCGTTGAGAATTTTCTAGGATACGTCGGGGCTTTACGATTGGTCAGGATATTTGACGTTACTTCGCGCGATTGGTGGAGGTATTCTACGATGGTTGCTATTGGCTAGGGTAGTTGGCTTCCTGATGATTGGTTGGCATAAACGCGACGTGCTTCTGTTTTCTTTCAATCGCTAGTTATGTTAATGTGCGCGTAGCATTGTGTGTGTGCTTGTTTGTTGTTGATGAAGCTGTGTTTGTTTTGCATTTATATCGTGTATATATATGTGTGTGTGTTTTACCAGAGGTATCTTGTGCTTGTTTTCGTGAGAGAGCGAGCGAACGAAGGAACGTTCGTACGATCGCATGCACGCATGTATGCATGGGCGTACTTGCGAACCACTTAAGCGTTGTTCCTGTCCTTGAAACTGTGTATGATGGTGACCACTTCCACTTATCACCTTGAGACTTAAAATGGTATTGAGTATCATCTCTGATCCTCGTCTGCTTTTTTTTTATCCTGTCCATACCTACGTCCCTCCCTTGTGTGTACTCATAGCTCCTCTCCCTGCAATAAGCTTTACTGGCTCTTGGCCTCTAAGGCCCATTCATACTTACTCTTTAAGTTGTGTAGGACGTTTGCCTTCATCACAGGTACATGACAGATTTATATTTATTTTATTTCACTTTCCAGCCAAAAACTGGAAAAACCTTATCTCTTAACACACTTGTAGGTCTTCTGCGCCTCGTGGCTCTCACTTCACAACAAACTCTTCACACTTCACTGCTTAATTCCCAGAGTATTTTGTAGGCAATGATCAAGTTGTCACTGGTTCTCACTTGTAGTGTTAGCCTGAGCTCCTTAAGTCACTCCTTATAGTCGAGTCTCCTCAGTTCCAGTACCATTTTGGTTGCAAGCTTCCTTATAGGGTTGTTTAGCGTACTTTGCCAGGTGCGGGCTCAGTGCTGGCGTCGCATACTCAACATGAATGTGGCCTTATCGTGTATAAAGCTCTAAATGATTTGTTCAGGGTCCTGGTAATATTTTTTAACAGGTCAGTTTTACAGGCTAAGGGCTGTTGTCCTACTCAATTAATAGACCTTACATTTATGATGGTTGCAGAGAGGTGGTGTTGAGGGGGGGGGTAAATATTGATAAGGATGGAATGGCGAGGAACCAGGAAGGAAGGTGTTAGTAATTAGGATGGAGGTAGGGATGGAGGTGATGAGTAAGAGGGCCAAGTAAATGGTCCAAGTCGAAGCGAAACGTCGTGGTCACCTTCTCCCATGTGTGGGTTATTTATGTTCCAGTCACGTATTGTGCCTTTTTATTGTGGAATGGGAGTGATGGGAAATAGGATGATGGAAGTGTTAAGTGCAGATGAGGCTCTGCACATAGAAGGGTGAGTGTGGAATGACAAGGAGGGGTGGCAGGGGAGTAGCAGGGGAAGGGAAGCACCAAGCGAACGGGTGCTTGACTTGTGGGTAGGAGAGGGGGAGGATTAGCTTTAAGGAAGGAGAGTGGGGAAGTAGGGGGTTGTGTGGATGATGCACCATAAAGGGTGTGAAGTGTGTAGTAAAAGAGAGGGAAGGGGAGGGTGTATGAGTGGCGGGGGGTGAGTGGGTTGCAAGAGAATTTAGTCAGTGAGTGGGGTGCTCTGAGAGGTCAGTTAATTTAGATGGATCATTGTTTTCATTAGCATCACAACATACCAGTGTGTCATACCTTGTATGTTGCCAGCACCAGTGTGTCATACCTTGTATGTTGCCAGCACCAGTGTGTCATACCTTGTATGTTGCCAGCACCAGTGTGTCATACCTTGTATGTTGCCAGCACCAGTGTGTCCCATGTCACACCAGTTGTATACCTGTTGCCAGCACCAGTGTGTCATACCTTGTATGTTGCCAGCACCAGTGTGTCATAACTTGTATGTTGCCAGCACCAGTGTGTCATACCTTGTATGTTGCCAGCACCAGTGTGTCATACCTTGTATGTTGCCAGCACCAGTGTGTTCATAACTTGTATGTTGCCAGCACCAGTGTGTCATACCTTGTACGTTGCCAGCACCAGTGTATTTTCTTGCACATTTCGATAAAAAAATCTGTGATGGGAGTAATGGTAATGGTGATTGGGTGGGTGATGATGGTTGTGGGGTGAGTGATGGTGGTGGAGAGGGTAATGGTGGTTGGTGGTGGAGAGGGTAATGGTGGTTGGTGGTGGTGGTTGGTGGGTATGATAGAAAAATTAATCAGGCGTGTGGGTGCTGTGGACTTTAATTAATAATGGACTGCTTGTGTAGTAGTGTGTGTTTGTGACCCTCCTGCTTGATCCCCGTGTTTGTTTTGATTGTTCCTTGGTATGTTTGTGTTCTGTATCAACATGTTTTTTTTTTCTGTACCTTCGTGTTTATTTTGCTAATTTTATTATTTTTTGTGTCATATGGATTCTGTTTATTTGAGTATTTTATATGATGGCATCTTAGTTGCCTTCTTGGCATTTTAGTTGCCTTCTTGGCATCTTAGTTGCCTTCTTGGCATCTTAGTTGCCTTCTTGGCATCTTTGTTACCTGTTTGGTGTTATATCTCTTACATGCTTCTCTTAGTTACTAATTTTACTAGCGTAATTATTCTATCAACACCTTGTTTTGTGCAGAGTTTATCTTCCTTGAGAACTGGTATAATATTCCCGAAGATGCGCTCCCAATAACACCACAACCATCACTCTTCACCCACTGAACAGCGTCTTTAATAATTATTAAGAAAATTGCCAACAAATTTCTGGTACACAGTAATCAGTGTGCCGAGGAAAGTAGTGTAATATCAGTGAACGTTCATGCATAGGGTAAGCTAGCAGAAATTAGAAGTTGTGAACACTGTTGCTTTGATAGGTAAGTCAGACTGCAAATACTAGGATTTCTGAGGCATAACTCTGCACTTTGGAAGCGACTCTTGGGTCCGTCCTGGACCGTTGTCGAGTCGCAACTTTGACTTTTATAGACAGGACTTTTGTAGATATTAAACAGAGTAATAACGATCTCAAGAATATAATCATCACCAACACTAGCGATCCATAACGGATGCTTGTAAAAACTCTGCCGTCTACCAGCCTCTTAAAAAATATTCAACCACAATATAGACGTGGAGACATGGAGCCTTGTGACAGCAGGAACGTAGTAATAAAAACAAAAACAAAACAAAACAAAAAAACCGGATTCAGTATGGGAGAGGGACAGTGGAAACTTCTCGGTGAAGTCTCTTGTTCTTAGCTCACTTGTAGGTCATGTTGCTAAGTATATAATCCAGGCATTTCACACACACCAGTCTACTTGAAGAGGGTCTTAGAACGAAGACCGAAATATACAGGTATTTAATTTTTAGCTTTCTTTTCTAAAGAAAGCTATACGAATTTGACAGCGAGTCAGCGTGTGAAAGTGAAGGTTATTAAGTTTTTACACCAGCAGGATTTGCTGGTAGTATCTTCTCACCATGGTACTCGAGGACCTGGTCCCAAATCTGCACACTGGAGTGAGATATGGGAGGAAGTGTAAAATAAACCCAGTGAGGAGCAGGGGTGCGGTGGGGACAATAAGAGAACACTGTATCAACATCCGGGGTCCCAGATTATTCAACATCTTACCAGAAGATATCAGAAGCACTGCTGGAACCAGTGTAGAAACCTTCAAGAGGAAACTGGACAAATATCTTCACCAGGTGTCAGATCAACCAGGCTGTGATGGATATGTGGGGCAGCGGGCCTCCAGCAGCAGCAGCCTGGTAGACCAGGCAAGCACCAGACGAGCCTTGCCCATGGCCGGGCTCCGAGAGTAGTTAAACTCTCGAAACCCTTCAAAGGTATCTAAGGTAAAGGTATATATCCTGTAAGGCAGCAGATAATTTAAAAACTTCTACTTGCTGTAAACTTTGTGTTCCAAATACGTATTTTTATTCGTACAGTGCGTGTTTCCCCCCTGTAGGCATCCACGCTATAGGAAAATTTTTTTTTACGCTACACTGTCATGAAGGTAATGATGGATGTTATATGCGGTATTTTTTTTTTTACCACGGTTGGTGTTCCTCCAAGGTATAATTTACAAATGCCCTATACTACAATATGATGCTTACGTAGGAGGGCATATGTCTGCAGCATGCCACTACTAGCACAGTGCAGCCTTCATGACGAAGATAATCTAGTGTGACGGGCCAGGAGTGTGAGGGGGTGTGCACACCCACACCACCGTAATCCTTCCTAAGCTTCACGTAATGATGGTGTCACAGGCAGACGAGGCGCTACTGAGGGGGGGAGAGGATACGAACATTGTACTCTTACGTGAGAGCATATGCGTGTTATGGTACCTTCTGGTACTTGTGGGAATCAGTACCTCCGTGACCTGCTCTCTCACCAGCACGCCTGTTTGTTAGCCTTAGTCAAACTTGGGCGCATCCAGCTTGCAGTTCGTCGTTAGTTTGAGTGATGAGGGCCTTTCAGGACTCTAGCAAATGTCTTCTTGAAGATAAGGGTCTCCTGGTAATTCCCCATATATTTGAAGGCATGTTGTTGAAATAATTGAACATTTTTATTGTTTTCTTATTGTGGGCATTTTTCACTTTATCACGCCTCTCGTTCTCCAGGTTCTATTGAGTACAAGTGTGTTACCAATTGTTTAGTATTTTCCGGGTGTAACATTGATATATTTTTCTTGCTTGCGCTCCAGTACATAAAATTTGATTGGACTTATACATTACCTACAGTTTTAATGTGTTTGAATGCGAGTTTAAGTTCTTGGGGCAATTTCCAGGTCTGTTATTTTGCCAGTCTTAAATGATTTAGTTAGTATACAGAAATATTACAATGTAGAGAATACAAGTGCCTTAAAGATTACCATCATTAGCTGTACATTTCTTACTTGTAAAGTTCTTGTTATCAAGTCTGTTTCATTAAAGTGATTAATAGTAACACTGCCCTGTTATATCGTCAGTGGATGCCACTCTCTTACAGATTGTGGCATGTTAGTGGATGCCACTCTCTTACATAAGCTTTAAGATTGATAATTATTTGTGCGTTGTCCAGCTAAGAAAAAATATTTCGGAGTTACATAATTATTTGTAATGGGGAGAGAGGTAGGTAGGCAGCGTAGGAGGTGAGGGGATGGGGGGAAGGGAGCAAGATGTGGGGGAGGGGTAACATTGTTGTGAGTGATGTTGCTAGTGCAACATTGCGCCATGATTGACACAACCATCAAGCAACTTGTGGCAGGGCTGCGGAATTTCCATCTCGCTTCTAGTGTCGAGGAACAGGTGGAGAGCCCTGGCATACCCAGCAACTATGCACTGTCTTGGGCAAGACTCCTTGTGTCTGACGTTGTCACCATGACGATAACTAACAAAAAAATAACAAAATAAGATAAACATGAGTTGTTCAACACAATGTTATAGGTGTTGGCAGCCACGGAAGAGGGGACTAATGGGGCTAAAAGCCCCCCTAGTTGCAAATATTTTTTTTTTTCAATTAATGGCTAATTTTCATTGCTGTATTAACCAGTGACAACAAACATACGATAGTTTAAAAAAAATTTGCATGCGTGCTGAACGTCATATGTTTTTTAAAACGATTTCTTTTATTTAGCATTTTGAAACTCCCCCTTCCTGGCAGACTGAAATCTGTCTGTGTCACTGAGTATAGGCTCTGTCCTCCCCCTCCGTCCTCCTCCGTCCCCCTCTGTCCCCCTCCGTCCTCCTCCTCCCATGAAGTACGAGAAACACTAACAGTTCTCGCCTAACAGGCTGCGACAAAAAATCCATCAAGGTGAAAGATGTAGGCTTTTGTAGGGGATGAGTGTTGTAGGACTGCACTTGTGGCCCACTCCACCTTCCTGCTGCCGCTACCATTAATAACATTACCAACAACAATAATAATTTTGTGAATGCATATTAATAAAAATCCTAGTGATGAAAGAGAATAGTGAACACTTGTATATACATACTGTATGCGGCAGTGATACTGGCTTACATAGTTTATTGAAGCGATGCGCAACTTATTGTGGTTTCTTCAGGAGTGGGTAGTTTGCTATGTGATTTTTTCACCTGTGATTTCCTTGTGACTGTTTCGGGAGTTATCATACTCCAGCACTGTATGAAACTTGTCGGTTTAGCGCTTTCTTTGATTGTAATAATATTAATCCAGCAGCCAGGCTCTGGGCCAGCCTTCCAAATGGAGGACGTTGACGTCTGGAACACTGTCCTCACTATGAGTGCTCCACTCAGAACACTGCTGGAGGACGTTGACGTCTGGAGCACTGTCCTCACTATGAGTGCTCCACTCAGAACACTGCTGGAGGACGTTGACGTCTGGAACACTGTCCTCACTATGAGTGCTCCACTCAGAACACTGCTGGAGGACGTTGACGTCTGGAACACTGTCCTCACTATGAGTGCTCCACTCAGAACACTGCTGGAGGACGTTGACGTCTGGAGCACTGTCCTCACTATGAGTGCTCCACTCAGAACACTGCTGGAGGACGTTGACGTCTGGAGCACTGTCCTCACTATGAGTGCTCCACTCAGAACACTGCTGGAGGACGTTGACGTCTGGAGCACTGTCCTCACTATGAGTGCTCCACTCAGAACACTGATGGAGGACGTTGACGTCTGGAACACTGTCCTCACTATGAGTGCTCCACTCAGAACACTGCTGGAGGACGTTGACGTCTGGAGCACTGTCCTCACTATGAGTGCTCCACTCAGAACACTGATGGAGGACGTTGACGTCTGGAGCACTGTCCTCACTATGAGTGCTCCACTCAGAACACTGATGGAGGACGTTGACGTCTGGAACACTGTCCTCACTATGAGTGCTCCACTCAGAACACTGCTGGAGGACGTTGACGTCTGGAACACTGTCCTCACTATGAGTGCTCCACTCAGAACACTGTTGGAGGACGTTGACGTCTGGAACACTGTCCTCACTATGAGTGCTCCACTCAGAACACTGATGGAGGACGTTGACGTCTGGAACACTGTCCTCACTATGAGTGCTCCACTCAGAACACTGCTGGAGGACGTTGACGTCTGGAACACTGTCCTCACTATGAGTGCTCCACTCAGAACACTGTTGGAGGACGTTGACGTCTGGAACACTGTCCTCACTATAAGTGCTCCACTCAGAACACTGATGGAGGACGTTGACGTCTGGAACACTGTCTTCACTATGAGTGCTCCACTCAGAACACTGTTGGAGGACGTTGACGTCTGGAACACTGTCCTCACTATAAGTGCTCCACTCAGAACACTGCTGGAGGACGTTGACGTCTGGAACACTGTCCTCACTATGAGTGCTCCACTCAGAACACTGATGGAGGACGTTGACGTCTGGAACACTGTCCTCACTATGAGTGCTCCACTCAGAACACTGCTGGAGGACGTTGACGTCTGGAACACTGTCCTCACTATGAGTGCTCCACTCAGAACACTGATGGAGGACGTTGACGTCTGGAACACTGTCCTCACTATGAGTGCTCCACTCAGAACACTGCTGGAGGACGTTGACGTCTGGAACACTGTCCTCACTATGAGTGCTCCACTCAGAACACTGCTGGAGGCTGCTATCCTGGGCATTAATTAAGTCGTACATTGAATGTCTCTGTTACATTTAATCATTTAACATTGACATTGACGATTATTGATGAGCTTGTTCTCGTTTGTACCTTAATCAGGCGCTCAATTATATTAGTGTGTGTGTTTGAGGGGAGAGAGACAGAGACAGAGCCTTTGTAAGACGTTACAGGACATTTGTAAGACGGTACAGGACATTTGTAAGACGGTACAGGATGATGTGTGTTGATATTTGGCGTGGTGCTGACGTCAGAGGCGGGGGATCACACAGGATACCTGGAATTAGCAAGAAACACCTGTGCTATCACCTGATTTAGTCACTGCCACCATGCGTGTGGTGGTGGTGGTTCTGCTGGTAGTGGTCCTGCTGGTGCTGGTAGTGGTCCTGCTGGTAGTGATGGTTGTTGTTGTGGTGGTAGTATTGCTGGTAGTGCTGGTGTTTCCTGCCTCCGCGGCTGCCGTTAAATGAACATTAAGCGTTTACCACGTCGGCTTCCTTGGTTAAGGTAGGAAATGGATGGAGAGAATGTTATTAGGGGTAATATTAGTCTCGTCAGTCCCCCCCCCCCTTTCCCTACCTAACTCAGGTCACCCTCACCACCCCTTCACGTCACTCCCACGTCACTCCCACGTCACCCCCACGTCACCCCCTCACGTCACTCCCGCATCCCTACCCCTCACGTCGCTCCCTCCCCCGTCCCTCACTTCACTCCTACACTAATCTAGCAATATATCTCGGGCTTTCAAGTCGACCTTGCCTTGATCTGTTACTTGTGTCGAGCGATATGCTGCATTAATGAAATGAAACGAGAGAGAGAGAGAGAGAGAGAGAGAGATATATATAGAGAGAGAGATAGAGAAAGATAGAGAGAGATAGAGAGAGATAGAGAGAGATAGAGAGAGATAGAGAGAGATAGAGATATAGAGAGATATAGAGAGATATAGAGAGATATAGAGAGATAGAGAGATAGAGAGAGAGATAGAGAGAGAGATAGAGAGAGAGATGGAGAGAGAGAGAGATAGAGATAGAGATAGAGAGAGAGAGAGATAGAGAGAGAGAGATAGAGATAGAGAGAGAGAGAGATAGAGAGAGAGAGAGATAGAGATAGAGAGAGATAGAGAGAGAGAGATAGAGAGAGAGAGATAGAGAGAGAGAGATAGAGAGAGAGAGAGAGAATGAATGAATGAATGAATTTGATTTAAGCAATAATTCAGTAAATGAGTAATTGAGCGTGTATTTACGTTGAGTGAGTTGAGTAACTGAATGAGTGAGCAAGCAAGAGCAGCTTCACATTGTGGTTAAAGTTTGGTGCATAGACTGGTATATAGACTGGTACATATGTGTCACTTACCCACCTGGAACAATGTTCATCTTGGGTATTTTGATGCATTGTTCTCCACCCCTCCCTCACACCTCACGATCACGGGTGTTCGTGTTAGTGCATTGTCTCTTATGAGAACGTCGGGCGAGTTGGAAGCACCGTATTTTGTTTAGCGAGAGACACACTTTCGATACTGTGTGTACAAAAATTATTATTTAGCTGTTCATTCCCGTATTAATGTTAGATTTCCATCTGTTTTCTTGCAGGTGTGTTGGACGTTGTTACCTTCAAGGGGGAACGTAATGATCGTGCAACTTTGAGAGGTACGTTTAGAAGAGACAATCATCAGTGATGTCTAAGGTAATCTGGAGGGAACCAAATCGTCCAAAAGGTGTCATCGGTAAGCTTTTACCAATAACCCATTACTTAGGAAACTCTAGACGACGTTTCGGTACGTTCTATACCATTCTCAAGTCACAGCTGAGCGAGAAAATGATTGAAGACTAGAGAATTGGTCAGGAACAAGTGGTGGGAGGAGCATGAGGGTCTAAAGTCTCCTCTCTTAAGTGTGGGTTATTTGCTAATTTTTCTAGTAGGCACGATGTTGCCTGAGTATGTTTACACGTTGAGGTAACGAGGTATCAGAGAGGTGCTAGGTAGCAAGTGGAGCCTGGATCACAGTAGCATTAATCACCTCATTACTTAAAATAGGTCAGAGTACCTACTTCTTCTCCCTTTGTTGTCCCTCCCACCTCCTACCCATACCTTCTATTTTTTTCCCCACCTTCACTCTCTCTTTTCCATCTCCCCCCTTTCCCCTTCCGTCTTTTCTCCTCCTTTTACCTCCCTCCCTTTGCTCTATTTTCTCCTGCTGGCTACCGAGGCAAGGATCTCTACGTACCGTAGTCTTCCTCTCGTTTCTCTTTATTTTTTCATGCTCTGAGCTTTTGATAGAGTTTATTACATGGAGGATGAGTGTGAAAGACCCTGGTGTGGTCTCGACTCCCATGAAGGTCGCTGCAAGCTGCCCGGAGCACCAGTTTACCCCACCCTCTTGTGTCTTAACTTCCTCCTACTGTCATGTCTGCCACACGGCGAGAGATGATGCGTGCGAGCTTCTTGCTAGTGTCATGTCTGCCACACGGCGAGAGACGACACATGTGAGCTTCTTGCTAGTGTCATGTCTGCCACACGTTGAGAGACGACACATGTGAGGAGCTTGCTAGTGTCATGTCTGCCACACGTTGAGAAACGACACGTGTGAGCTTCCTGCTAGTGTCATGTCTGCCACACGTTGAGAAACGACACATGTGAGCTTCCTGCTAGTGTCATGTCTGCCACACATTGAAAGAATAAGGAATAGGAAAACTCTCGAAATCCATCACAGGTGTAAACTTCCTGTTGGTATAATAACTGCCACACGTAACCTTTCTCCTTGTACTGTAATGCCTCTCTCTCTCTCTCTCCATGCCAAGCGACACGTGTACTAACAAGGGCAGTGTGGCGTCACTGTGTAGCTGGTGGCACCCAGTTGAGTAAGGGGAGTGGAATTGGAACTAATAGGCGTGGAATAGCCATCACAACCTAACTGATAAGTAATTTGCAGGAGATATTGATCCAGTTTCCTCTGGAAAACTATCTTCGTTCTTATTTCTGCTGGTAATACGTTAGTCTTAGGCCCAGAGTGTTGACAGTATTCTCTTATTGTACTTATGGCACTCCTGCTTTATTGGGTTTATTGATGTAAATGGTTTAGAAACCTGATGAGTTAAAGAATTAGACATTTTTGCAACAATTGGGAATCTTTGTGGAAACGTTTCGTCAGGTACGAAGAAACTGATAGGATGGATAATGAGAACCTTCAAGACAAGAGATGCCAAGCCAATGATGATCCTTTTTAAATCACTTGTTCTCTCAAGGCTGGAATACTGATGTTCCTTAACATCTCCGTTCAAGGCGGTTAAAATTGCAGATCTAGAGAATGTACAGAAGAACCTTTACTGCACGTATAAGTTCCATCAAACACCTTAACTACTGGGAATGCCTGGAAGCATTTGACTTGTACTCACTGGAGCGCAGGCGAGAGAGACGTATCATAATCTACACCTGGAAGATCCTGGAGGGACAATACGGGAGCACTGTATTAACATCCGGGGTCCCAGACTATTTAACATCTTACCAGAAGATATCCGAAACATGGCTGGAACCAGTGTAGAAGCCTTCAAGAGGAAACTGGACAAATATCTTCATCGGGTGCCAGATCAACCAGGCTGTGATGGATATGTGGGGCAGCCGGCCTCCAGCAGCAACAGCCTGGTTGACCAGGCAAGCACCAGACGAGCCTGGCCCATGGCCGGGCTCAGAGAGTAGATACTCTCGAAACTCTTCAAAGGTATATCAAAGGTCCCTAATCTGCACACAGAAATCACTCCCTACGAAAGCAAAAGACTTGGCAGGCGATGCAACATAAGCCCAATGAAAAGTAGGGGCACCATTAGTACTAAGAGAAAACACAATAAAGTGTCCGGGGCCCAAGACTGTTCAACAGCCTCCCACCAGCCATAAGGGAAATTACCAATAGACCCCTGGTTGTATTCAAGAGGGAGCTGGACAGATACGTAAAGTCAGTGCCAGATCAGCCGGGCTGTGATTCGTACGTCGGACTATGTGCGGCCAGCAGTAACAGCCTAGTTGATCAGACCCTGATCCACCGATAGGCCTGGTCGTGGACCGGGCCGCGAGGGCGTTGATCCCTTGATCTCCAGGTAGACTCCAGGCAAGTGGCTTTCTTAGTCCGGTACAGAGATGAAGAGTGGAAGATAAGGGAGGATGTGAGAAGTATAATCATTCCCTCAAAAATTGAGTTTATTCTATGATTTCTCCTGTCTCACTCAGTTATGGCAGACCCTCAAGTATTTCCCATATCTATTTTATCACGTATTTCCGTCTTCTCCATTCCAAAGAAAACCAAGTGCTTTGAAGCTTTGGCAGTGGGTTAGACGTTTTATTGATTCTATGTGGGGTCGCGCTCCTGCCCTAAAACGTACAGTGAACACAGGAGCCCGGCCATGGGCCACTGACGTTGCTTCTGTTGTTTTGAAGGCTCTCCTAATCCACATTAGGTCAGTCACTGAACTAAAGAATGGGAGGAATCATGGTTGTGAGAGGCAAGAACACCTAGTTTTCTTTCTCTCGTATATCAGAAAACGAGGACAGATGAGGGAGGACAGGTCCAAATTTTTACAGATGGTTTGGTCATCAATTTTCCAACATTGACGCTTTTCCAATTTCTTTCTGTATTTCCTGAGTATTTTATTTATTTTTAATTTTGAGAATAAGACAAATTGGATGTCTTTAATGTCTGCTCCGTCTTTCCAGCACCAGGCAAGCCTGGCCCAGGGCCGGGCTGCGAGAGTAGGAAAACTGTCGAAACACATCGATGATATATCCTTTGTGTTTATGGACATCAAGTTGTAGATCCTGGTCCCATCTTTTGTACTATTATTGAATTGATATTAATGTGCCTTGTTCTCACGGGTCTTGACGGTAAACTCGTGTACACAAATAACACGCACATAGCAGAGGGGAGCTTACGGCGACGTTTCGCTCCGCCTTTGACCATTACAAAGTCACATGTAAGTGTGTATCGTGTTGCCACCCCTTCATCTGGCTGATTCCTCTTCCCTACCACCCTGAGACGGAAACTCTATTTTCTAACTTTACAAATAACTCTTCTAAAGTTTTAGTTTTCACGTGTGTCGTCTTGTCCCAGGACCATTAGTACACTAATATTAACACTACACCCCAACACCTCTCTCCCCAAAAAGATCTGTGATATACTTCTTCTTCAAAGGTAACTCTTCAAAGGTATACCTATGGCCGGTTTCCAGGATGATTCTATACTCGCAGTCCGGCCTGGGACCCTTGTTGAGTGTCTGCTTATAAACATTGGCAAAATACCACCACCATCCCCGTCAACCAGAACCACCACCATCTCCGTCAACCAGAACCACCACCATCTCCGTCAACCAGAACCACCACCATCCCCGTCAACCAGAACCACCACCATCCCCGTCAACCAGAACCACCACCATCCCCGTCACCAGAACCACACCATCTCCGTCAACCAGAACCACCACCATCCCCGTCAACCAGAACCACCACCATCCCCGTCAACCAGAACCACCACCATCTCCGTCAACCAGAACCACCACCATCTCCGTCAACCAGAACCACCACCATCCCCGTCAACCAGAACCACCACCATCCCCGTCAACCAGAACCACCACCATCCCGTCAACCAGAACCACCACCATCCCGTCACCAGAACCACCACCATCCCGTCAACCAGAACCACCACCATCCCCGTCAACCAGAACCACCACCATCCCCGTCAACCAGAACCACCACCATCCCCGTCAACCAGAACCACCACCATTCCCGTCAACCAGAACCACCACCATCCCCGTCAATCAGAACCACCACCATCTCCGTCAACCAGAACCACCACCATCCCCGTCAACCAGAACCACCACCATCCCCGTCAACCAGAACCACCACCATCCCCGTCAACCAGAACCACCACCATCCCCGTCAACCAGAACCACCACCATTCCCGTCAACCAGCACCACTATCACCCCCGTCAACCAGAACCACTACCATCCCTGTCAATCAGAACCACTACCATACCCGTCAACCAGCACCACTACCATCCCCGTCAATCAGAACCACTACCATCCCCGTCAATCAGAACCACTACCATCCCCGTCAATCAGAACCACCACCATCCCCGTCAACCAGAACCACCACCATCCCCGTCAACCAGAACCACCACCATTCCCGTCAACCAGAACCACCACCATCCCCGTCAACCAGAACCACCACCATTCCCGTCAACCAGCACCACTATCACCCCGTCAACCAGAACCACTACCATCCCTGTCAGTCAGACACACCATACCTCAACAGCACCACTACCATCCCCGTCAATCAGAACCACTACCATCCCCGTCAATCAGAACCACTACCATCCCCGTCAATCAGAACCACCACCATCCCCGTCAATCAGAACCACTACCATCCCCCTCAATCAGAACCACTACCATCCCCGTCAATCAGAACCACTACCATCCCCGTCAACCAGCACCACTACCATCCCCGTCAATCAGCACCACTACCATCCCCGTCAATCAGCACCACTACCATCCCCGTCAATCAGCACCACTACCATCCTTGTCAATCAGAACCACTACCATCCCCGTCAATCAGCACCACTACCATTCCCGTCAATCAGAACCACTACCATCCCCGTCAATCAGCACCACTACCATTCCCGTCAACCAGCATCACCACCCCAATCAGATCAGCACCACCACCATCCCTATCAACCACCACCACTAGCATCCCCGTCAACCACCACCCTAGGCACAACCATGTTAAAAAACTTCAGAAACAACAGTGAACTTTTGTCAGTCTTGTTAACAGTATTAAACATGCTTCTTTAGTAACTGTGGAAGATTGTAGAGGCGCTTAGTCTTACTAACTGGAGTTGTAGCGCTACTGAGTCTTACATAGTAAACGATGGGAGTTGTAAGAGCGCGCTACTTACGCTGTCTTACATAGTAAAGATGGGAGTTGTAAGAGCGCGCTACTTACGCTGTCTTACATAGTAAAGATGGGAGTTGTAAGAGCGCGCTACTTACGCTGTCTTACATAGTAAACATGGGAGTTGTAAGAGCGCGCTACTTACGCTGTCTTACATAGTAAAATGGGAGTTGTAGAGCGCTACTTACGCTGTCTTACAGTAAACATGGGAGTTGTAAGACGCTATACGCTGTCTTACATAGTAAACTTTACGACTGTCTTACATAGTAAACATGGGAGTTGTAAGAGCGCGCTACTTACGCTGTCTTACATAGTAAAGGCTTTACTGTACAAGTTTCTTCATTAGTGTTGTATATCGTTCCCGGGTCTCCCTCCAGGACCATCCGGTACTAAGGTAACGCCTAAGTAAATACACAATTAAAGGAAGGGCTTGATTTTTTTTTCTCGTGGGTTTTAGTGGCTTTTAGGAGCAACTTGCAATGTAAGCAGGCCGACAGACTTGCAACTAACACACAAGATGTAGGTAACAGCTCTTAGCTAGTAAATAATGTTAGGAATGCTTAGCCTATCCTTGTAAAACCCTGTGTAAAAAAATCAAGTGATTGAAATCGCTGACGTTTCGGTCCGTCTCTGGCCATTTTCAAGCCGGATGGTTCAAGATGGACTGAAATGTCTGTAGTTTAATTTTATCGGTTGAGTTGTGCTGTCAATGGTGTTGCGACGGCCTGCCAGATGTACTAGCCTTAACGACAAGTAAACCTGAGAGAGAGAGAGAGAGAGAGAGAGCGAGAGAGCGAGAGAGCGCGAGAGCGCGAGAGAGCGCGAGAGCGAGCGCTACCTAGCAAACCAAAATTTTGTTGATATAATGTTTCACTTTGTATAGACATTTATTAAGAATAAAGTTGTCTCAATAAAAGCTTTTCCAACCTGTTTTTTCCTGTATGTGTGGCCCCCGCGACCCGGTCCCAGACAAGGCCTACTCAATATTACAGGAAAAGGATTATTAAGGTGCGCACAGGAAGGTAAAGATATTGATAAATGTTAATATTAAATGTAAATATAAATTTGAAAGATTTGTATGTTCGAGACAGAGAGAGCAGCAGACACGCCAGAGTGCAAAATATTTAACAGGCTATTAATTTATTTCTGTAAGCAAGGATTCAAATAGTGTGGATTAACTTTATTGTTTTATATCCCTTTTATGATATAGAGGCCAAAAGTGCAGTCTGTGAGCTTCATTACAGTTATGGCTTAAGATTTCTACTGAGATCATAAGAATGGAGGAGCAATATTGCAGGCCTATTGGCCCATATTGGGCAAGTCATTTTCAAAACCCACCAAACAAAAATATTTGCCCAACGTATTTTCAATGCTGACCACTTTTTTTTTTTTTTTTTTTTTTTTTTCATCGAAATTACGAGTTTTTTTTATTTTAGTTTATATGCGTCGGGGACATTTTATATACCCAGATTCAAGAATTTATGTAGATGTAATGAAAGTTTGTATTTAATGACAAATTAAGATTTATTTCCGGAACTGAAAATTAAGAGATGAAAGATTTTGAGATGTTTACCATAGATTTTGAGACAGTCTGGGCTTGGGTGTCTGTCTGAAGGAGGGCGGCTAGACAGCAGGGAGAGGACCCCCTGCAGTAATATCGCTCTGTTTTATGCTGTTCATATTGGCGCTATTTCCAGGGCGTGAAGATCATAGGGTGGCAGTTAGCTCCACAATACTCATGGTGAGGCTCTCCACGAGCTGCTGGCTATGCAGTGTGTACTGCAGGATCCCTTACTACTGGAGGCTTCTCACTGCCTGACTGCTGGAGGCTTCTCACTGCCTGACTGCTGGAGGCTTCTCACTGCCTGACTGCTGGAGGCTTCTCACTGCCTGACTGCTGGAGGCTTCTCACTGCCTGACTGCTGGAGGCTTCTCACTGCCTGACTGCTGGAGGCTTCTCACTGCCTGACTGCTGGAGGCTTCTCACTGCCTGACTCCTGGAGGCTTCTCACTGCCTGACTGCTGGAGGCTTCTCACTGCCTGACTGCTGGAGGCTTCTCACTGCCTGACTGCTGGAGGCTTCTCACTGCCTGACTGCTGGAGGCTTCTCACTGCCTGACTGCTGGAGGCTTCTCACTGCCTGACTGCTGGAGGCTTCTCACTGCCTGACTGCTGGAGGCTTCTCACTGCCTGACTGCTGGAGGCTTCTCACTGCCTGACTGCTGGAGGCTTCTCACTGCCTGACTGCTGGAGGCTTCTCACTGCCTGACTGCTGGAG
Source organism: Cherax destructor (assembly GCA_009830355.1). Classification (NCBI taxonomy): domain Eukaryota; kingdom Metazoa; phylum Arthropoda; class Malacostraca; order Decapoda; family Parastacidae; genus Cherax; species Cherax destructor. The sequence goes on along the minus strand of WNWK01008369.1, from coordinate 45,489 downwards.
GCTTCTCACTGCCTGACTGCTGGAGGCTTCTCACTGCCTGACTGCTGGAGGCTTCTCACTGCCTGACTGCTGGAGGCTTCTCACTGCCTGACTGCTGGAGGCTTCTCACTGCCTGACTGCTGGAGGCTTCTCACTGCCTGACTGCTGGAGGCTTCTCACTGCCTGACTGCTGGAGGCTTCTCACTGCCTGACTGCTGGAGGCTTCTCACTGCCTGACTGCTGGAGGCTTCTCACTGCCTGACTGCTGGAGGCTTCTCACTGCCTGACTGCTGGAGGCTTCTCACTGCCTGACTGCTGGAGGCTTCTCACTGCCTGACTGCTGGAGGCTTCTCACTGCCTGACTGCTGGAGGCTTCTCACTGCCTGACTGCTGGAGGCTTCTCACTGCCTGACTGCTGGAGGCTTCTCACTGCCTGACTGCTGGAGGCTTCTCACTGCCTGACTGCTGGAGGCTTCTCACTGCCTGACTGCTGGAGGCTTCTCACTGCCTGACTGCTGGAGGCTTCTCACTGCCTGACTGCTGGAGGCTTCTCACTGCCTGACTGCTGGAGGCTTCTCACTGCCTGACTGCTGGAGGCTTCTCACTGCCTGACTGCTGGAGGCTTCTCACTGCCTGACTGCTGGAGGCTTCTCACTGCCTGGGGACTAGCATTTCTGTCTTAGTCGGGAATTGGAATGCAGTTTCCCGTAGGCTCTTGACGTTGTCTTCTGTGTTTGAACTCGTTAAAAAATCGTTTCTCAGGCTACGTAAACCTGTGGATTTCTAGCCGCGGTAACCAGAAAATCCTCGTTCTGTGCCGGGTGCGGACGTAGAAAAATAACTGGTCACAGGTATGTCAAAGGTTTGTGTGTGTGTGTGTGTGTGTGTGTGTGTGTGTGTGTGTGTGTGTGTGTGTGTGTGTGTGTGTGTGTGTGTGTGTGTGTGTGTGTGTGTGTGTGTGTGTGTGTGTGTGTGTGTGTGTGTGTGTGTGTGTGTGTGTGTGTGTGTGTGTAAGTGTAAGGAGACATGAAGAGTGAATGTAGTGTGACCAGTTATCCTGATGGTGAGGCTGACGGAGGGAAAGGGGATGTTTTGTGAAGACCTGGAACTTGTGACCACTCTAGCGTGAGACAAGCACAACGCCGCTGGAGGAAATGTTTGTGGTTAATAGTTGGCGCTGCCCAATAAACTCTCCCCTCGAGGCAAAATCTAAATTTTTTTTTTTTTATATCCAGTACGTCCTCCTCCTCTCCTTCGTATCCTGGTACTTGCATAATGGTGTATGTAAGACAACAGCTATATTAATTAAGGAAACGTCTCTAATAAATATCATGAGTTTCCAGTGTGAAGTGAAGAACATGACGTTCATTGGTGATTAGTTCCAGCTGCCTGGCCATGGACAAAATCAACAACTCAAGAGGAACACTGTACACAAAACCCAAACCCAAGAGGAACATCAGATAGAAGGAAGGAAACACGTAGAAGACCTGGGAGTAATTATGTCGGCTGATCTTTCAAAGGCAATAAGGTAGATGTCACGACAGCCAGGAAAATGACCGGGTGGATAATGAAAACTTTCAAAACAAGGGTAATAGTACCAATGAAGATACTTTTCAAATGGCTTGTGCTCTTGCCGTCAGTGTTGACGGCTCCGTTCAGGGCAGGGGAGATATCACGGCTGGAATAGATATTGAGATCATTACGGCTTGCATTTAAATTACTAGGAATACCTCAATCCTAAATTTGTACTCGCTGGAAATGAGGGAGAGATGCATGATAATATATAAGTGGAAAGTACTTGAGGGCCTAGTCCCAAATCTCCATTCTGCCATAACATGCTGGAGTTAGAGATATGGAAGAAAATGTCACACCCAGTGAAAAACAGGGCCACCGTAGGCACAATAAGAGAACATTGTATCAACATCCTTGGTCCTAGATTTTTTTTAACATCTCATGAGAAGATATCCTAGGCACTGCTGGGGTAAGTGGTAAAGGCTTCAAAAGGAAACTGGACAAGTACTCCCGCCGAGTACCAGCTCAACCAGGTTGTGACGGATTTGTGGACCAGTGGGCCAACAGCAGCAACAGCCTAATTGACCAAGCAAACACCAGACCAGCCTGGCCCAGGGCTGGGCTCCGGGAATAGGAAAACTGGAAACCAATCAAAGGTAAAGGTATATACTGGTATAAACCTTGGTTATAGATACCGACAAATTGATTTAGAAAGAAAAATACGTGAACAAACACGCTGGGAAACTGATAGGAATGGATAATGAGAACATTCAAGACAAGAGATGCCAAGCCAATGATGATCCTTATTAAATTACTTTTTCTCTCTATTCTAGAATACTGCTGTACATTAACATCCCCATTCAAGGCAGGTGAAATTGCAGATCTAGAGAATGTACAGAGAACCTTTACTGCACCTATAAGTTCCATCAAACACTTTAACTACTGGGAACGCCTGGAAGCACTAGACTTATATTCACTGGAGCGCAGGCGAGAGAGATATATCATAATCTACACCTGGAAGATTCTGGAGGGACTGGTCCCTAATATGCACACAGAAATCACTCCATACGAAAGCAAAAGACTTGGCAGACGGTGCAACGTACACCCAGTGAAAAGTAGGGGCGCCACTGGTACACTAAGAGAAAACACAATAAGTGTCCGGGGCCCAAGACTGTTCAACAGCCTCCCACCAGCCATAAGGGGCATTACCAGTAGACCTCTGGTTGTCTTCAAGAGGGAGCTGGACAGATACCTAAAGTGAGTGCCAGATCAGCCGGGCTGTGGTTCGTACGTTGGACTACGTGCAGCCAGCAGTAACAGCCTCGTTGATCAGGCCCTGATCCACCGGGAGGCCTGGTCATAGACCGAGCCGCGGGGACGTCGATCCCCGGAATGCCCTACAGGTAGACTCCAGGTAGGTAGGACATATTTATTAGAAAACGTTTCACTCCTGGAACCTTGATCACTTCTAACACACAGAGGTTAAAAAGATAGTCTTTCTAACCAAAGGTATATGCTATTTTTGTGTCTTATATATACTATACTGGTACTGTGTATACGGGTGGTGGGTCACCTTAATGCAGTGACGGTGTTTGTGTGCTTTGTTCCTAGGTGTAGGTTCCTCTGCTCTGGGAGGGACGCCACCTCACACAGGGTGCTTGCATGACTAAGAAGGCATCTCATTCGGCATAAATGGTGGGGATATTTCCCCTTTTGTCTAAATCTGTTGACCCAGCCGATGTCACAGGACGAATTATGGATTGTAGAACGTGAACGATATTTTGATAAATTTTACTCGCTTTGTGATTATGATTTGTTTATATAATACGAGAGTGATTTGGCAACGACATTACCAAGTTGATAGATAGTGCCAATTTGATAATATTAGGAAGGGTTTGTGTTGATCGTGCTGGAGTCTACCTGGGGGTCTACCTAGATGACCAAACTATTCTGGCAGCAAGATGGATACACATTACCTGAAGTATACCTGCAGGGGGGTTCGTGGGTTAACGCCCCTGCGGCCTGGTCCGTGACCAGGCCTCGTGGTGAATCAGGGCCTGATCAACCAGGCTGTTACTGCTTGCCACACGTAAACCGACGTACGGGTCACATCCCGGCTGGTCAGGGGTCTATTGGTAATCCCCTTTATGTATGCTGAAAGGCGGTTGAACAGTCTTGGACCCCTGACACTTAATGTGTTGACACATTCACAGTTTAACGTTCCATATTTTCCTCGGGCACTTCGTGCCAGGAATATCACGAACGATTTTTTATTTTTTTCTTGTATGCGGTTAAATATATGTTTTTATTGGTTATGTAACGTAACCAAACAATATAAAATTGCTTTTGTGGAAGAGCGAAACAATCTGCCAAGTAGAATATTTTTAAAGTTAACTAAGCTAACACTTTCGGTAGCTTTAAAAAATAATTGGATAAATAAGTGAGCGATAAGGATTAAGTTTGAGAAGGACCTGCCAAGCATGAGCCAGTTGGCCTACTGCTGTCTTTTTTTTATTTATGGTGTTATAACTGTTCTTCTTGTATGTTCACCGGTCCGGCCCGGGTCTTCTCCAAATGGTGACCCGGCCTTATGTTATGACTGGGTGAGGTTTGAGGGTGAAGGAGTGTACCCGCCAGTGTGACCCTGGTGTCGCCCGCAGCCATCATTGTTTACAAACATGTGGGAGTAAGAAGAGGCCTCGCTCATGGTGATGATACCGCAGCGGGAGTAAGAAGAGGCCTCGCTCATGGTGATGATACCGCAGCGGGAGTAAGAAGAGGCCTCGCTCATGGAGATGATACCGCAGCTTCTCCACTCTGCACACCGGTTCACCTGGTTTTTGCACTATCCCCACCAACAGCCTGGATGATCAGACGTTGCCCTGGCTCAGGCCGGGCTGCGTGAGAAGCAGAATTCTCGAAACCAGACGCAGGTGTAGCACCTTGATTCTGTCCTGTCTGTGAGAGTCTGAGTTTCGGCTTCTGGTATGTTGATAGTAATAGTTCTTCTCTGGCTGCCTGCAGAGAAGAACTATTACTATCTCGGTGAAAGACTATTTACTATTAGAATAAACAGGGAAAGGGAAAATTCCTTACCGCATTGGAAAAATAGCCCAGAGACGTACTTGTTCAGTAAAAAGTTCTTAACCTCTCTATCAAATCCTCTTAAGAATCCTGTGCATCGGCATCATGTCTCCCGTAGTCTCTTCCCAGGTACTTACGGGGCACGTAAGTTCCCCAGTCTTCTAATAACATGATTATTTTTCCACTATAATCTACCTTGTCCATAATTACTATGGGATTTGCTGTCTGTTTCGTAAGGTGAAATCCAGGATCTTTCCTTAATTCATGGTATAACTTAATAAATCTTTGAGGACAATTGTATTGTAGAGGTCTGAGCTCAAGCTCCAGGGACTGATAAAGAAAGTGGCAGCTCATGGCATTGGGTGAAGTGCTGTCATGGATTGAGTCATGGCTCACCAACAGACCTCAGACCTCAAAGATTTGTTAAGTTATACCATAAATTAAGGAAACATCTTGGACTTCACCTTACGAAACAGACAAAGCAAATGCGATAGTAATTATGGACAAGGTAGATTATAGTGGAAAAATAAACATGTTATTAGAAGACTATTGCACAGTCAAAACATTGAAGGAGACATTTCGCTACTGGTGACGTTTTCAGTAATGAAAATGCTACCGAAATGTTTCTTTCAATGTCTAGATTGTACACATGTCTCCAGAAATCTGTAATACAATTTATGGCTTGGTTGTACTACCAGGAGACACTTAAGAGTGGACTTAAGAGCCACACTCGACCTCCACTCGGTCATGACTCGGCCACAACTGGTGCATGACAGCCGGAGGCAACACACGAAGTTGTATAGGTATGCAGCGTGGTGGTTGTGGTGGCGACTTTGGTGGCGGCAGCAGTGACTCGGGTGATGATTTCGGCGATTTTTTTTTTTTTATCTTTCGATACACCACATTTTGTGGAAGTCTTTTACTCAGCACTTAAATCCTTCCAGAGATGGATTTTCTCTCTCACCCATCCAGAATACAATAGGTTCCTAAGTCACAAGTTAAGTACCTATTTACTCCTAGGTGAGCAGGGGATCTCAACAGCCAGGAAGATGACGTGGTGGGTATTGAGAACTTTCAAAACAAGAGAAATAATGCCGATGGTGACACTCTTCAAATCGTTAGTGCTCCCCCACTTAGAATACTGCTCTGTGCTGACGGCCCCGTTCAGGGCAGGAGAAATATCAGAGCTGGAACAAATCCAGAGATCGTTTACGGCTCACATTGAGCCATTGAAACATCTAAATTATTGGGAACATCTTCAAGTCTTGAACATGTACTCATTGGAGCGGAGGAGAGAGAGATACATGATAATATATACTTGGAAAGTACTTGAGGGCCTGGTCCCAAATCTGCACACTGCCATAACAACATACTGGAATGAGATATGAAAGGAAGTGTAAAATAAACCCAGTGAGGAGCAGGGGTGCGGTGGGGACAATACGGGAGCACTGTATTAACATCCGGGGTCCCAGACTATTCAACATCTTACCAGAAGATATCCGAAACACGGCTGGAACCAGTGTAGAAGCCTTCAAGAGGAAACTGGACAAGTATCTTCATCGGGTGCCAGATCAACCAGGTTGTGATGGATATGTGGGGCAGCGGGCCTCCAGCAGCAACAGCCTGGTTGACCAGGCAAGCACCAGACGAGCCTGGCCCATGGCCGGGCTCAGAGTAGATAAACTCTCGAAACTCTTCAAAGGTATATCAAAGGGGTTGTGGGTGTTAAGAAACTCGTATGGTGGTGAGGTGACGGGGGTTGGAGATATTGGTTTGTTGGTGTGTTTTCTTTGCAGACACGGCAGTTAAGTATTTAGTGGAGAGTACAGACGAGACTTCTTCCTTGCCTGACCCCTCCCTGCCTCGTCTGCTGCTGCTGAAGTCAGTCTCTTACTACCCTTGAAGTGTTGGTGTGGCAGCATTTCTTGAGAACTGAAATGACAGCACTAATAACTGTGCTGATCAAAGTAGTCTAGGAGGCTGGGGTCATGAGCTGAGACTCGACCCCCGCAAACAGCTATGCAAGCATACTTTCTGAGAGTGCACTAGGGAAGGAAAATAGAAGGGAAAATGACGTTAAGTGATAATGGATGGCCGTGATATGAAGTGATAGGCTGTAAAATGTAAATAAATTTCTCTCCAAAATACTCGTATAATGAGAAGAGTGAAATGTTTGCAGTACGTGGAATATACTTGAAGGTCACGTCCTCAGTCTGCCTTAATACTGCACTGAGAGATACAGAAACAAGTGTAAATAAACCCAGTGAAAGCAGGGGATCCATAGGCACAGAGAACAGCATCTGTGGTCCAAGACTTCAACCTCTTACCAGCATACGCAAGAAATGTCGCCGGAACAAAGATTGAAGTTTTCAAGAAGACACTGGACCACTGTCTTCTGCAAGTGGGTGATCAACCAGGTGGTGATGGCTTGGATCTCTAGTGTTCCTGATTTAAATAGTAAATTGATACGTTTCGGGGAATTCAGTTGCGTGCATATATGCGTGCACGTGTCTGTCTGCATATTAAGTGAAGCTAATGGGAAGAAAAAGAACAGTTGTCGATGGGGATCTACATGGAGGGTGTTCCAGGTGTCAGTGCCTTCGCGGCCCAGTCCTTGACCAGGCCTCCTGGGGATAGATTAGGTGAACCTAAAAAAGTAGTAAAATTGGCTGAGCCAGTAGCAGGTGTTGAGCCAAACAAATGCAGGGTCATGTAGATCAGGGAAGTGGAGATATGTGATCAAGTGCAGTTTCAGAAAGCGTTCGTACAAAAAAAAAATCGATAAAAGAACTTGGAAATGACCACCGTACTCAACATCCCGGGGAAGCACATCATCCAAGTAACGTCGGATGGACAGCTTTCATGGACTGAAATAAAGATTCCTTTTGGACATGTGTTAGAATAATCGTGGAGTATCCGGCGCCAGCATGGAGCCCCCATCCGATAAGGCAAAATCACAAGACGAAAACGTTCCGGAGGTTTACGACCAGATTGGTCCCGGAACTGAGGGAGGTATTAAGAGAAGAAAATAAGACATTGCACTTAAGGACTTCGAAAAACAAAAGTATGGGAGACGTGATTACTGTGTATAAGATTCTTTGAGGAACGCAGAGGGTAGACTAAAAATGTTTGGAAATTTAGGATTTGGAGCAAGGACACATGGAAACAAAGCAGTCCTAAGGTAGTTGAAATGAAATGTGCTGGATGACAAGATTGGGGAGGCAAACTTCATACACTGTTTGTGGAGGAATTAGTAATATCTGCCTATTCTAAGATGCAGGACCAGGAGCTGTTGAGTCGACCCCCGCAAACACATGAGGATTCATGCACAAACTTTCTGCTTGGGATGTCAAACCGTGAGTGACTCGTCAGCAAACAAGTATCAGTTTGGAGACAGTTGGTTTGGGTAGTTAGGTTGAGCGGAAGCCAGTTCCCGTCTCAAGGGTCATAACGACAACAACTGATGACTCGATACTGTCTTTCTTGCTGAAAATACCATTGAAAATGCCGTTGTGTTAATCGTAATGACATTTCTCGGTTATGTTTACATTGTTTTATTCTCTGTTTTATTACAGTTATTACAATATGTGTTAGAATATTAAATTTGTGCGACGAAGGGGAATTCTGTTTCATGGTTGCTATCTTCCAGTATGTATCCAAAATGTATGCGTGTACCTGGTCGTAACATTACTTTGTCGCAAGTTAGCGACACCCAAGACTTCCACTGACCCTCCAGGACAAACACTGCTGCTGATACGCACAGCTAAGGAACACACACTGATCCTCCGGTAAGGTGTCGCAGGATTTCTTCACTTTAACAAGGACATCTTCTTCATAGTTTTATATATACAATTTGGGATGTTTAAGGGATGTATGTATGTCCGATTGTTCTTTGATTTCTGAAGCTTTTGTGTGTTCTTTATTCTTCTGTTAGCTGTTATTCTTTCGCATTCTTTCTTCTATGTAAAGAGAACTTAAATGTATGTACGAGTATTTTATAAATATGGCCTTGCCTCCCCGCTTGTTCCAGTATTCTGTAGATCAGCTGACACAACTAACCATTTATGGCAAATATCTGGGAGAAGCGGACATGACTACTGCTGAGAGCGTGAGAATCTTCGCTCTACTCCGGGAGTAGCTAATTTAGCTTGAGAATAGCTGAACCTAAGCATCGCGAAACTAACGAGAGGAACCTACCGTGAAAGTAGTGGATCCAAAATCACAGCCTTTGTGTGAGAATTGCGAACCTAGCGTCACTGTTCAACAACACTATGTAGATAAATGGTTCAGAGAATCGGCTTGTCGGTTCTATGAACCATTTATCTACATTCCTGTCAGACACAACATCTTGGGACCTTGATACAGGGAATTCTACTTTTGCCTAACCTATAGGCCTGACCTACTTCCTCCTGCGGATTTGTCCACGGTGACACCGCCTACGACCTCGCCTGTCTGCCGTATATAAGCCCCTTCTCTGCGCATATGCTCGATTCTAATCAAGATTGATGGACTAATTACAACGACTCCAAGCTGAGGGACTGATTACCTCAATCTCCTGATCTCCACTATTCTTTTGTATTGGACTGAAGAAATCACTGTGTGGCGAAACGTTTCCACAATATATAGACCAAGTATTGCACACGTATATAATTTATCCAACACTTCCCTAGCTGAAGAATCAAGGGGTAGGTTCGTTGTTTCGCGATTGACGGGTTTAGCGCGTCATATAAATAGTTAAATAGTATATAGATTCCTTTTTACTGTTGGCTATGGGACAGCAGATACATTAATAAAGACTGTGGTGAGGTCGTGTGCTTCTCCACAAGTCTATCATAGTTCCACCAGCGTCAGGACCCACCAGTTTGATTCTCATAACTTTCCCCAGTGTGGTGTGAGGGGGGGGGGATGGCAGTTTATTTTTTCTGTAAATTGAAAAACGTGTGAATATTGCGTGAATTTTCACGGGGATCCTTGCGAAAAACGCATGTATGTATGTGTGGCTCGGAGAGGCACGCGCACTCTCCAGGAAGTGTGTCCGTGTTCCTCGAGGAAGTGTGTACGTTCCTCGAGGAAGTGTGTGCGTTCCTCGAGGAAGTGTGTGTGTGTTCCTCGAGGAAGTGTGTGTGCGTTCCTTGAGGAAGTGTGTGTGTTCCTCGAGGAAGTGGTCGTTCCTCGAGGAAGTGTGCGCTTCCTCGAGGAAGTGTGGCGTTCCTCGAGGAAGTGTGTGCGTGTTCCTCGAGGAAGTGTGTGTCGTTCCTCGAGGAAGTGTGTGCGTTCCTCGAGGAAGTGTGCGTGTTCCTCGAGGAAGTGTGTCGTGTTCCTCGAGGAAGTGTGTGCGTGTTCCTCGAGGAAGTGTGTGCGTGTTCCTCGAGGAAGTGTGTGCGTGTTCCTCGAGGAAGTGTGTGCGTGTTCCTCGAGGAAGTGTGTGCGTGTTCCTCGAGGACGTGTGTGCGTGTTCCTCGAGGAAGTGTGTGCGTTCCTCGAGGAAGTGTGTGTGCGTTCCTCGAGGAAGTGTGTGTGCGTTCCTCGAGGAAGTGTGTGTGCGTTCCTCGAGGAAGTGTGTGTGCGTTCCTCGAGGAAGTGTGTGTGTGTTCCTCGAGGAAGTGTGTGTGTGTTCCTCGAGGAAGTGTGCGCGTTCCTCGAGGGTGTGCGCGCGCTTGCGCATGCACTTCATTTCATTGTTGTCAACACAACAATTATATACAGTAGGGGTGGTTGGCACCCTTGCCAGCCCACCTGCTGACTCACCTGTGTATTGTTGCCTTATTGTTCTCATCATACCGTGTCCTTGGCCTTCTGTTGTTTAGCTGGAGGTTATGTACCACTACCAGTGTTACCTTTGTCTCTCCAGTCATTACCATGCCTCCTATGTAGCCTTTGAACTCTGTGGTCAGTGTTCTGGCTCGCCAGGTCCTCAAATCTTCCCTGCTTTCTGATCATAAGAGCTGCTGCTGCTTTGTTCCCATTCTTTTCTTACTATTTACTACCACAGTTTAATCCTGCCATTTTTTTACAGGGCTTTCCTTGGCATAAGGAAATATTGCAGTTATTATTCATACCTGTTCTTCGATGTTATCGGAAAGGGGGATGGCACTGTGCAAGCTTTTTAAAAAGGTTGCAAATGTAGTTTTTTTCGGCTGAAACTGGCGTCGATGTTGACGTCTGGGATACAGACGCACCATAATAAGGGAGGGACCGGAAGTGCGGCGGCAGCTTCACAAAGATCACAGGAGGCTTACATGTTATGTAGAGTTTTTATGTTTTTTAGCATCGCATACCTTTACCCAACACTGCAATACTTCAAGCATATACTGTAATATTCGTACAGAGGACTGTCTAGTTTTTCTTACACAAGACTGTAGTGTGTGTTCTTACACATTCCAGCAGAACTGGTTATTTTTTTATAACATTTTTCCTTGGATGCGACCCACAATAGTTGAGTGGTGTGTTGATTGTGAGAGGTAGCGTGAAGAGCTCGTGGGGGAAGAAGGGATTATTTTAGTCTTCTAAGTGGATGTAAGAAGACTCCTCTTACATCCACTTCCAACTTCTCACACTCCGGCGAGGGTGTTGACGGACGTGGGGCAAGGGATGTTGTGTAGGGGTGAATGGGAAGTGGGAAGGATGAGAAGCTTGAGGTGTAACTTGGTGTATGGAGTGGAGTTCGGTGGTCATTATTATGTAGATGGGGTGAAGAAACTCGATAAAACAGAAGATGGCACCGATGTTTTGTTCGAGGGTAAAAACATCTCATGGCGCAGGTGTTATTCAAATGATCCGCTGTCATTCCAATGTTACGTTTCCACTGGTTTAAATGTCTTTGAAGGAGCTCTACATATCTTTACACAAACAGTAACAGCTGGGTATGGGAAGTTTACGTAGACACAGTGGACATGGCGGACCAGAGCGGTGTTCCAAGCTTCACGCTAATGTGTGTCTAGGGCACTGCCGGTTTACCCTGACACTATTCCTGCCAGCAGAAGGGAGGTATCACAATTTCCCTGCGATACTTGTCGTGCTGGGTGTTGAGTAGAGGCGTAACTGGTCGTAAGACCTCACCTGGGCGTGCAGGATGGTGTGTAGTGGTGTTCTGTGGTGGTCTGGAGTGTGGGTTTCTCTGCTGAAGATGTCTCTCTGTGATATTTCCTTGAGAAATGTTGATTGGTGACCTGTTCTATATGCCTTGACGTATTTTACCCTCAAACATTTCTTTTAGCTTTTCTAACATATTCCTAAATTTTCAGTAATACTTTTCCTGTAGTTCCCTTTCCTAGTAATTTGACAATTATTATTTTACCTTTGAGTTTGTCGAACGCTCTTTTACGGTCACTATAAGTCTTAAGTGTTGGGACGATACCAAAATGTTTACCCATACCAATACCATTAAAATTAGTCGATACTCATCGATATTGATTACCGATACTTGGTATTAGAACGAAAAATTGTGATACCATGAACAGTATTTCTACTGTCCATTTTGAGAGGAATCTGAGTGTCTACTCTCCTATACAATATACTCCTCAGTAAGATTATCATTGTATGGAAACTTGGCGTGAACCGAGTCTCAATGTACCTTTACCTTTGAAGAGTTTCGAGAGTTTATCTACTCTCTGAGCCCGGCCATGGGCCAAGCTCGTCTGGTGCTTGCCTGGTCAACCAGGCTGTTGCTGCTGGAGGCACCTCTTCTCAAATAACTGGAATGAGGGTAGTGATTTCCCATTAAGGGATAACTCAACATAATTGTGTATAACTCAAAATGCAGGATTAAGGTTTTTACCCTCGAGTTTTTGTAATATCTTCGATTACCCCATAAAAACCTATGGTAGACACCTTATCCCCAGTTTCCATCGCCATAACAACTACTATTTCTAACTCTCATAAAAATGTTAAATATAATTGGAAAAATTCCCGTTAGAAAGTTAAAATAAAATTATTTTGAGGTACGGGACGAGCCGCTGAGAGGGCGATGAACGAGCCGCTGAGAGGGCGATGAACGAGCCGCTGAGAGGGCGATGAACGAGCCGCTGAGAGGGCGATGAACGAGCCGCTGAGAGGGCGATGAACGAGCCGCTGAGAGGGCGATGAACGAGCCGCTGAGAGGGCGATGAACGAGCCGCTGAGAGGGCGATGAACGAGCCGCTGAGAGGGCGATGAACGAGCCGCTGAGAGGGCGATGAACGAGCCGCTGAGAGGGCGATGAACGAGCCGCTGAGAGGGCGATGAACGAGCCGCTGAGAGGGCGATGAACGAGCCGCTGAGAGGGCGATGAACGAGCCGCTGAGAGGGCGATGACTGCCCAGAATCGACTAAATATAAACAGATAAACATTTTGTGATTTGATAAGAGGTTTTTGTTAGTAACACTCGTCGATGGTGTTAAGGACGACAGTGTAAACCACCCGGTGAAAGCCAAGGATGTAATATACATGTGGGGCTTCCGACCACCACCAGCAACAGCCTGGGTGACCAGGCTAGCACCAGATGAGCCTGACCCATGGCCGGGCTCCGGGAGTATATGTCGTGTCAGTATCATATATACACTTGTGTAGTGTATCTTCCCTTTTATACAGCTGGTCCCTTTGCGTGTGACGTCACGGTACCCGCTGACGTCAGAGGCTCAGCGCATGTGCACAGCCTCTCATAGGCACTCTTCCTCACTAACGTTAGACCTACAGGCGAGACAGACGGGTGGCTGGACTCTCCTTCACTTACTGTAAATATACCGTAACCATCCAACAAGGAGTATCTTTGACCTCCTATATATCTCTCCCAAGACCCACGCGACATATAAAGACTCTCGAAACTCATCAAAGGTATATCAAAGATATACCGGCTTTTCAACACAGATCAGTCCACTTCAAATATAAGCGGTGTGAAGGCTTACTCAGCCCTGTCACATCTTGGCTCCTCCTCACGGAAATTGATAATGGAAAAGATAATAATAACATACAAAGATAAACACTGTTATAAGAATTGATGCCAAAATGTAAAACAATTAAACATGACCAAAGCTAATTTATACACAGATGGCGTGGGGTATAGTAGGGTGTAGTGCCGGTGTCCTTGACACACAGCTGCGACCTGTGTGGAACTCAAAACAGTTGTTGACCATGGGGGGGGGGGTCACGGCTGGTCGTGACAAACTACGGTTTCCACTATATGATTCTGCCAATACGTGAACTTATCCTCTGATCACCACAGTATGAAGATGTTGAATAGCCACTTTTATCAGGCCAGTGTTGAAGATTGCGAGTAGCCTGACAAGACACCAGGAACACTGGTGTAGTTACACTGGGTGTGTAGTTGGCTGGGATGTTCGGTTAAGGTGGAGTCTACTCTGTGGGTGCCAGATCAACCAGGCTGTGATGGATATGTGGGGCAGCGGGCCTCCAGCAGCAACAGCCTGGTTGACCAGGCAAGCACCAGACGAGCCTGGCCCATGGCCGGACTCAGAGAGTAGATAAACTCTCGAAACTCTTCAAAGGTATATCAAAGATGGATTCGCCGATTAAAGTACTCTGGTTCTTTGCCAGATCCTTGTTGTCCTTATAAACCTCGCCCTTGTCGAATGACCCTCGCCGACAACACAAGGCTTAAAATGAGAAATAAATAGTTACAACCTGCTCGCTAAATCACTCCCACGATAGGCGTAGGACCTTTAAAAGAAATGGTGAGAGAGTAGCAATAAACACAAGTGTATAGCCCTAAATAAGAGTGAAGCTCTTTAAAACAAAAAACAAATAATAGAATAAAGTGTACAGGAGCGGAACGCATACTTACAGGTTTGAGGGAAGGAGGTAGTGAAGGAGGTAGTGAAGGAGGTAGTGAAGGAGGTAGTCAAGTGATTTCTCCACTGGTTGGAGGTGTATGTCACCTCTCACCGGGTGTAGAGAGGGGGGGATCACGGGAGCTAGACACTACCTACTTTAACTACCATACTGCCAAGCAATCTACCATCACCATACATTCATACTTTCCCTGCTGCTATATATTGAACTTTTCCCTCACAAGCGGACTTAGCAATACACTCCTCTAGTCTTCTTGATAATAGTTGACAAGTTTCTCCTGAGCGTTCCTGGCCTAAGACCGGGCCGCGAGGGCGATGATTGTAAATAATAAACAATATGATCGCTTATTAAATTTTTTTCCCCACGGTTGTAATATGGTAGACAGAACCGTCCAGTGAGGTACTACTGTCCTCTCAAATAATTATCATACAATTCAGGGGTGCTTAACCGGGGGTTATCCATACCCCTTGGGGGTATGGGAACCAAATAATGGGGGAATGGGACTCCATCTCTGAACGATTAAAAAAAGTTGTTGCTAGATTAGAATAAACTGTTAGCTGTTCTGTTGCTAGCTATCCATGTGAAGAGTACAACCAAGCTATTGACATCTTCTGAAGTCATACTGGTACCTAATAAAACTGGTGGTGGTGGTGATTTCCACATTCTGGCGAAGGTCAAGTCCCCCTGATATAATTGATAGTATTCTGTACAGTGCAGACAAGTTGATGAATAAGACACACGTGCAACACCTGCGTCTCTTTCTTGCCGAAGCTTTCCGCCAGACTTCCTCAGTCGAATATAACACTGGAGAAAGTAGAAGTAATCTTTGATAAGAGGTGGTCAGTCCCTCAACCTTTGTCAGATGAGGGTGAAATATAAACTTGTTTTGCATACTTTTATTATTATTATTATTATTATTATTATTATTATTATTATTATTATTATTATTATTCTTGTTGTTGTTCAAACATTTGTAATGCCAGTGTAGAGATTTTGGTAAAAGATGTCATACCCTCTTATGCTAGTAAATAGTTCGTAAAATTGCCACTAGAGGGCTCCTTTTATTATGGTCATATTCGTAGTGAAGCGGTATATTGTGTAATATTTTAGTGGTATATCTTCAGTATTTTAATTCTCTTGCTTCACAGACCTAAATTTTGCTTCTTAAATGATTGAAAATACAATAAAAATTGATAAAGTTGAGAGAGAGAGAGAGAGAGAGAGAGATATGAAAAATTTATTTATAAAACAAGACCACGGAGCTTCTAGCCAGAAACAAAAAAATGGCTGAATATAAAGTGAAAAAAATTATCCTTGAAATTAGAAGTGTTGATTCGAGTGCGCGCGCGCGTGCGCACGTACGCTAGCCAGCGTGAGGAGCAAGACGAATGATTGTTGGTGTATGAGAGCATGAGTGATTGTTGGTGTATGAGAGCATGAGTGATTGTTGGTGTATGAGAGCATGAGTGATTGTTGGTGTATGAGAGCATGAGTGATTGTTGGTGTATGAGAGCATGAGTGATTGTTGGTGTATGAGAGCATGAGTGATTGTTGGTGTATGAGAGCATGAGTGATTGTTGGTGTATGAGAGCATGAGTATTGTTGGTGTATGAAGCATAGTGATTGTTGGTGTATATAGAAGTTGTGATAAGCATGAGTGATTGTTGGTGTATGAGAGCATGAGTGATTGTTGGTGTATGATAGCATAGTGATTGTTGTGTATGCTACATGAGTATTGTTGGTGTATTAATGATTTGATGAACATAGTGATTGTTGGTAGATATAGAGAATAGCATGAGTGATTGTTGGTAGTATGAAGCATGAGTAATTATTGGTGTATGAAGCAATTATGAAGTAATTGTTGGTGTATAGAGCATAGTGATTGTTGGTGTATGAGAGCATGAGTGATTGTTGTGTATGAAGCATAGTGATTTTGGTGTATGAGACATGAGTGATTGTTGGTGTATGAAGCATGAGTGATTGTTGGTGTATGAAGCATGAGTGATTGTTGGTGTATGAGAGCATAGTGATTGTTGGTGTATGAGAGCATAGTGATTGTTGGTGTATGAAGCATAGTGATTGTTGGTGTATGATAGCATGAGTGATTGTTGGTGTATGATAGCATGAGTGATTGTTGGTGTATGAGAGCATGAGTGATTGTTGGTGTATGAGAGCATGAGTGATTGTTGGTGTATGCTAGCATGAGTGATTGTTGGTGTATGATAGCATGAGTGATTGTTGGTGTATGATAGCATGAGTGATTGTTGGTGTATGATAGCATGAGTGATTGTTGGTGTATGATAGCATGAGTGATTGTTGGTGTATGAGAGCATGAGTGATTGTTGGTGTATGAGAGCATGAGTGATTGTTGGTGTATGCGAGCATGAGTGATTGTTGGTGTATGATAGCATGAGTGATTGTTGGTGTATGATAGCATGAGTGATTGTTGTGTATGATAGCATAGTGATTGTTGTGATAAGCATGAGTGATTGTTGGTGTATGAAGCATGAGTGATTGTTGGTGATGCAGCATGAGTATTGTTGGTGTATGAGCATATGATTGGTTAGAGCATGGTATTGTTGATGAAGCATGAGTGATTGTTGGTGTATGACTATGATGAATCATGAGTGATTGTTGGTGTATATAGCATATATTGATGAAGTAGTATTGTTGGTGTATGAAGCATGAGTGATTGTTGGTGATATGCGAAAGCATAGTGATTGTTGGTGTATGAGAGCATGAGTGATTGTTGGTGTATGAAGCATAGTGATTGTTGGTGATGAGCATAGTGATTGTTGTGTATGCGAGCATAGTGATTGTTGGTGCATGATAGCATAGTGATTGTTATAGCATTGATTGTTGTGTATGAAGCATAGTGATTGTTGGTGTATGAGAGCATGAGTGATTGTTGGTGTATGAGAGTATGAGTGATTGTTGGTGTATGATAGCATGAGTGATGGTGTATGATAGCATGAGTGTTGGTGTATGATAGCATGAGTGTTGGTGTATGAAGTGAGATAAGAACAAATAACCATGACTCAGGTAGGCGCACAAAGTTGGTACATAACACTACCATGTACGACCTTACATGACGCTCCCCCTCCCATTTTCACATCCACAGCCCTGACCTTCCCCCCTCCCGCTGCCCCTTGTATACACGTCCACCACACTCCTCTCGCTTCCCTTGTATACATGTCCCTTACACCTTTCCCCTCTCTCCCCTCGTATACACGTTCACTACATAAAGAACCCCCTCTCGCCGTTCTTCTTGTATGCAGTGCTAGTAGACCAGGCTCACTCCGTCCAGCCTTAGCCTTATATACAAGTCCCACTACAAGCTTCTTTCCCAGTCCTTGCCATATATAATTTAATTTAAAATGTTGAGAGGCTGTGGCAACAACGAATTTGCATTGTTGTATTTCTGGGTGTATAACGTAATTAAAATTCTCACTCGTTCTCTGTGATATATAAATTTTGTTTCCCCGCTCAGTGACGATAGAGATATCTTCATGGAAAATCAATTGCTCCTCTTTATTGAATAGGCCATCAAAAAAAAAAAATCCCAGATCAAGAGCCTCCCACCAGCCATAAGGGGCATTACCAGTAGACCCCTGGTTGTCTTCAAGAGGGAGCTGGACACATACCTAAAGTCGGTGCCTGATCAGCCGGGCTGTGGTTCGTATGTTGGACTGCGTGTGGCCAGGTGGATCAGGTCCTGATCCACCTGGAGGTCTGGTCGTGGACCGGGCCTCCAGGTAGGTAGGTAGCTCTGCCGGGGCGAAATTTTGAAACTGCTGTAACTGCTGAACCTTTTATGGAATACCTGGCGATGTTCTCATTGCTCACTCTGACAGAT
The DNA here is from genome assembly GCA_009830355.1 of Cherax destructor. NCBI lineage: Eukaryota > Metazoa > Arthropoda > Malacostraca > Decapoda > Parastacidae > Cherax > Cherax destructor. Next base: position 27,271 of record WNWK01008369.1, on the reverse strand, counting down.
TTCAACACCATTTATGATAGTTATGATAGAATACGACAGGGAAACATAGCTAGCTTTTCTTCCCACTATATAACTGTCATGTGGAATGGGGAAGTAGTATACTACTAATGTATCCGATTTTGCTAAATAAAAAAAGACATAGGGGGGTAGTTCCATATCTCAAGACTGTTGAGATATGACCAGTTTACAAGATTTTTCACTACTACGTAACTCAACTCCATGGCCGAGGGACTGATTACCTCATCTTTTGTATATAGTTCTACTGTCTTCCAGTTATGTCACTGGAGGGCGAAACGTCTACAATAAAGATACCCAGATGTTGCACATGTGTCTCATTCTTTATCACTGCGGGAAGATGTGGAGGGAACTGAACCTGACCACCTTGCCGGAGAAAGGTCATTTGGAGATATAATAACTACGATATTTTAAAAGAAGTTGATAGTTGAGAGACGAGGTTGAAGGAGACACAGGTGGGGAACTTGCGCACCAGTTAATAGGGTTATCAAAGCTTATTCCTTGGGTAGCATTGAAAATGGGTCGGGCAGATATTTTTTGTCAGTGGGTTTGGGTTTGAGAAGGTCCTACCTAGTATGGGCCAGTAGGCCTGCTGCAGTGTTCCTCCTTTCTTATGTTTTAGAAAGCACAGTACTTCAGTGAATCTGAAAATGGTACACAATACTGATAGGTTGGTAAGACACACATGCAACAGTTAGGTATCTTTATTCCGGTATAAAGGTACCTAACTGTTGCACCGAGAGTAGAGAGATACTCTCGAAACTCATCAAAGGTATATCAAAGGTACGGGTCTTACAGTACTTTAATTTTAGAACATATTCGCTGCCCGTCCTTGGTCGTGAGCGGGTGTACTGGCAAGGGTCTCTGGTAGACAGTGGACACAACCTTTAGTTTCAAAATGGCGGAGAAGTACTGGAGGAGGATAAACACTGTGTGTATCTCTACCCGTCTAATGCAGACGTCTTACTGCCTGCCATTCTATGAGACGCTTATGGGATACCAACGAAGGATATAGATGGCATATCGCTAAATGGAGCCTATAGGGTGTTTGTGAAATTTGTGACCAGTGGAGCATATCAACGAGTGGTTGACGCTTACCAGGAATGGAGAATGGTCGTTTCTGAAGGCTTGGAAGTGAGGTTACGGGACGTTTCGGCAACGTATACTTGGATAAGAATACGTAATTTGCCTTTTGAGGCAGATGCTGTTGATGTGAAGGTCTTTCAGGCATATGGTGTGATACATGCCGCTACTGTTGGGAGGTGGGCCCAGAGTGCCTATGCTGGAATGCCAGAAGGGTCGTTTAGTCTCAAGATGTCACTGAGGAGACAAATACCATCGTATGTGATCATGCCAGATTTCCGAACGCAAGTCTACGTTACGTACGTTGGGCAGGTGCGAACGTGTCTGCTTTGTGGGCAGCCGGGACATATGGCGGTGGCGTGTGAACGATGGGGGCCACCCACCCAGCATCAACATGGTGCCGCAATGCAGGAACAAGGGGAGATGGCATTGATGAAAGAGGACGTACAACGACAGGAGCCGGCGTCCCAGAGTGAGCAGATTGGTGCTGGCAAGTGGAGTGAAGTCTTGGAGGACGAAGCGGTGGCGGTAGTATCTCTGCCACCAGTGACGCAGCTGGATGAGGTCCGTGGCTCCCAGGATCGTGAGGTGCAGGGAGTGGATGATGTATTGGTCAACTTATCGGGACCTCTCATGGATGATTTGCAGAGTATGTTTGATAGCCCGGTGACAGTGGCGGCCGACTGTGTGGAGGGTGACTTCCCGGAGTTGGTGGCAAGGCTGGGTGAAGTGCTGAATGGGCGTGTAAGTAAGGAGGCAGGTGATGGTATGGATGATCAGGTGCAGGTGTGTGTGGTTGAGGCAGAGGTACATAGGGGCGTGTCGGATTTGAGTGGTGAGGAATCAGGCGAGGTAGTGGGGGAGTCCCGCAAGAGATCCAGTGGATCAGTGGAGGATGACGTGTTGACGCCAGGTCAGAGGACCGGCAAGAAAGTACGGGCGAATGTGGCTAAGGGCAGGGTTAAGGGTAAAGTCATGGCCGGAGAGGGAGGGGGTTATGGTGGGGGAGGACTAGTGATGAAGCTAGGGGGGTCTAGATTGGTGAAGCATCGTGGGAAGCCTCCAATGAAACCTTCAAGTGTGTCTGTATGAATGTTAACGACCTTCGGGCAGAGGTTAAAAGGTTATGGGTGGAAGCAACTTTAAGGAGAGAGGGGATTGACGTATGCATCTTACAGGAACACAATTTTAAGTGTGGTAGGGAATTGTTGCTAAGGGGTTATAATTTATACACGGGGAGTACTGTGAATCAAGGGTGGGATGTTGGTGGGCATTAGGGAGACCAGCCCTTTTCGTATGAGGTCCTGGGAGGAGGTGGGGGATGGGAGGATTGTGAGGGTTGATGGGGTATGGGGAGACATACCTGTTAGTTTTATTGGGGTTTATATGCCTGCATCCAACGCAAGGAGTGTGAAGGAAGCTTTTGTGCGTGATTTTTTAGTTTATGCTTTAAGGGGATTGCCTGAGGTGGTAATAGTGGCTGGTGATTGGAATTGTATTATTCGGAAGCGTGACGTAGAGCCTCGAGGGTCGGGATGTGAACTTGCAGTTTTGAGGGATGTGTTGGGAGCGGTGGGAGTCAAGGATGTGGTTGTTGGGAGGGATGCTTTGGTGGAGCATACATTTTTTAGGAGAGGATATGCGGCACGCCTAGATAGGGTTTATGTAACGTCAAGTATAAGTGTAGGGGATGTACGTCTTCTCGATGTTGGGTTCTCAGATCACCGTGGTGTAGTGGCAGTGTTGAGCTGGGATGGGGCTGTCAAGTTTTATCCAGGTCATTGGAAATTGAATGTTAGTTTGTTAAAGAGGGATGGGGAAAGGGACGTTTTTGCGGCCTGGTGGGAGGGGGTGTGGGGGAGGGCACAGGGTTAGGGGATGTGGTGAGGTGGTGGTCTTTACAGGCGAAGGCGGCGGTGAGGGAGTATTATCAGAGGGTTGGGGTGGAGGAGGCGGGTTATAGGTATGGTTTGCAATGTTACTTAGAAAGTCAGCTTAGGGCTTATGTAAGGGGGGAGGGGGGCATCAGGCAGAAATTGGTATGCTACATGGGCAGTTAAGGGACATAGAAAATGATAGATTCCATGCATTCAGGGGTCAGGTGTCAATTGGAAGAGATTTTATGGGGCGATAGGCCCTCGGGTACTGTGTTGAGGAGGTTTCGGAAACATAGGAAGGGTATGAGTATCTCGTCATTGAAGGTCGAAGAGGACCTGGGAGGGTATCATCAAGGGCAGGTGTTATGTACAACTGATAGCATGAGTGGGTATGCGGGGTATTGGTTTCAGCAAAAGTTTAGGAGCATGGGTGGGAGTGAGGCAAGTTGAAGGATCATTTTGGAGGGGATACAGGAACGACTGGGGGAGGAGGATAGGAAGGGGTTAGGAGGACGTATAACAGAGGAGGAAGTATGGCAGTCGGTGCAGGGATTAAGGTTAGGAAAGGCGCCTGGGGTGGATGGCTTACCGGGAGATTTTTATGTGTTTCATTGGGACGTGTTAAAGGATTTTTGGTACGGATCTTTAATCAAATGAAGGATAGGGGATATATGGAGGAAGAGCAAAGGACAGGTAGTGATGGTCCCAAAGGGAAAGGAAGGTGATAGGATGAAGGGCTATAGAGCTATCATGTTATTATGCTCGGATTATAAGATCTTTGCAAAGATACTGGCTAATCGAATGAAGAGGGTGTTGGAGAAGGTTTTAGATGATTGACAGAATGGTGTGCCTGGGCGCAGCATAAGGGCAGGGCATAGAAGGATTAGGGAGTTTGTAGATAACAAGAGGGAAGGAGGGGTTCTAGGTCTAGACTGGGAAACTGCATTCGATAGCTTAGATAGGGAATTTTTGTTTGGGGAGGAAATCGTGGGGTGGGTTAGGACTTTATATGATCGGGCATTGGCAAGAGTACAGGTAAATGGGGAAGTTGGGGGTTCAGGTGAGTTATGAACAGGGTTTGCGGCAGGGTTGTCCTCTGTCACAAATCCTGTTTGGGTGTATGCAGGACCCTTTCTATAGATTGGTTAGGGAAGGGGTTTGGGATGGGGAGGTAGGAAGGGGTTGTGAGTCAGGCATAGTAGGCTATGTTGATGATACGACCGTCCTGGTGGGTAGTAGTGAGGGTTTATTAAATGTGAATAGGATTATGGGTATTTTTGGGGAGGCAACAGGTATGAGGGTAAATAGGGGTAAGTCAAGTCTGTTGGAGGTAGGTGCGTGGGTGGGAGGGACGTTGGAAAGTAGGGGCGGCTGGAAGTGTGTCGATAGGATTAAAGATTAAAATTTGCTGGGTAATATTCAGTCATGCTAGGGAATTGGCGAGAGAATTGAATTCGGTGGTGGTGGTAGACAGAGCTTTTGATAGGTTGGGAGGCATTAGGTCTACAGAGGTAACACTGTTGCAATGGGCGATGGTGGTAAATGTTTTAGTATATAGCAAGCTATGGTTTGTTGCTGCTGTATATCATCTCTGGGAGTGTGATGTAGAGGTTGCTTGGGAGGGTTTTTCGTTATATTTGGAGTCATGGGAGGCATTGGTTAGGTAAGGAGGTAGTGACTACTTGTAGACAGCCTGTACTGTCTGCATAGACAGCCCATGCTGTCTGCCAGCTGAGTTCATATTTTGTGCCATGCTTGTGCTGCCACCTATAGGCCTATACCCACTTCAGTCAGCCCCACCTTTTCTCTCCCTCACTCATGCAGCTGCCTTGACTCAGACAACAGGCAAGCTTCCTCTCTCCCTGGCAAGGCGCATGGCCCGCCGGGCCATGGCCACTAACAGCCTGTGTACTCCACACTTTATTTCTAATAAAGTAAGAAGCCTCCGAAGACCTTATCATTGCATTCCCGCTACCAAGAAGACGCACAAATAACTATTGATATATACAGGGGTGGGGGTGGGTGGGTTGTTGTTGACACCTTTACGTAATAGGCTACAAAGTATTTTTGTTGAACAAGAATATGTGGTGAGGGGGGGAAGGAGGATGAATGGGGTCATGCATGAGGTACGTAGGTGGTGGCGGGGTAGGAATCTGTTGAGATGTGAGGCTATGTTGAGGTTCCTACTTGTTGTTCGGGAGCCAGGGAGGGTTAAGGTAGGCGTTTTGGATAGAGTGGGGGGGAAGGGGGTGTGGTGCAGGGTGTAGGTACTTATCCAATGTATAATTGGAAGTTAATGTGGCGTTGGATGAAGAAGTTGCAAATACCACCGAGAGTGTGTGAAACGGGGTATAGGTTTTTATTGGGTATTTTGGCGATGCATGCACAGTTGTATAGGATGGGCATCATCAGGGATGGGTTGTGCGGTTCGTGTGGTGTCCTGGAAACTGCATATCATACTCTGTATTTCTGTGATATGTTGGTGGGGATCAGGGAGTGGTTTAGTGGGGTATTACGAAGGGTGGGGGCAGGGGGTTTGATGACTCTGCGGGCACTGTGTTTGGACGTGGGGGCTTTGCTGGTGGAAGTCAGTAGGGCGGTAGTTTACTTGGTGGTCGAGTATATACATATTTTGTGGGTAATGTGGGAGGCTCCCGGAGCACAGCGTATCCGGGCATTGGCATCAGGTATTTATAGGTCTAAGTGTAGAAATCAGGTGATGTATGCGGGGACATGGTGTAAAGCTTTCTCAGGGTTATAGGGATTTGACTATGGGTATTCTTTTGGGGGGTGAGGGGGTAGGTACCTCAGTAAAGGGCTGGTCGAAAAGGGGGTCAGGGGTTTCTGGGCAGGGAGGAAGTGGAGGGTGACATTGCTAGGGTTTATGTGCGTTCTCTGGTGTCACCTGATAGGGCGTCAACACGTTTCGTCCACCAGACATTGGTCGGAGGACAGGTGGACATATATTGTAATGTGTGGTGATGATGCAAGTTTTGCAATCACATGTCTACACATGTCTTGGAATAATGAGACTTCAATCATTATGTTGCACTTTTGTTGGTAGCAAGTAATTACTGGCTTAGTGGTAATAGGTTGGAGTATTAGGGAAGACAGGTATTTATGGTGAGGGTGGGTGTTTTTGTACTTGAGTGTTTTGTGTTACTCTGGCCTCAGCGTGAATGGGGTGAATGTGCGTGTCTCAGTCCATTGGACAACAGGTTACAGGTGTTCCGTAAAATGTTTAAATTGTAGATTGTATACGGTGTAGGTTACGTAACATGTTTAAATTGTAGATTGTATAAGGTGTAGGTTACCGCATCACGGCACTTACATTTTTAGGTTTGTTTTCTTTTCTACTTAGATTGATGGCGAACGCTGTTTTCCGTATATCGTTTGTCTTCATTGTGATATTAGTATCGTTTGCATTTATGAAGTTCTTGATGTGGTACTAACATGTTTTGACACCATGGTCTCATTATATATAAGGAAATAAAACATGTTATATTGTACTGTTTCTGTAACTATGCCATAAGTATTGTATTGTTTGAGTTATTATGTAGGTAGCTGGTTTCAATGTCCCTGTACATATAGTCCAATGTGTTCATATTTATGTACGTCCGCATCACATCACGGCACTTACATATTTAGATTGTTTTCTTTTCTGTTTAGTTTGAGGGCATCCTTGGTTTTATGTATTTTCCTTAGTCTTATCTTAAGGATAATAATATCGTATTGCATTTATGAGGTACTTGGTGTAGTACCGTCATGTTACTTTTGTATTTTCACAGTTTTGATTAATAAAATATAAAAATATTTTTTTTAGGGTGGTAGAAATGTGAAATGATCTGCACGAAGTTCACTACATACCTATTTAGGTAAGAGGTAGAGGCTAATTTAATATACAACTGTAAGACTAAGTATGATCAGATGCAAGAATATACAAGAAGGCAGAAACCAGTAATGCCAGTCAGTGGTTGAAGAGGCTGGCAGGCTTGGAGACTCGACCCACATCAACACAAATGGGCGAGTAAATAGATGCGTTAAATAAACACATTGTGTGTTGTGCATGATATTATATTTTAAATTTTGAACCTGTAAAGTTTTTTTTGTGGGATTGTGTTGGTGAAAAGTTGATTACAGTAGTGGTGGTGGATGGAGGGATTGAAGAGGTTCAGGAGGGGGGGTGAAGAGGGATGGGGGTAATGTTATCGACCTAAACAAACGGTACCACGGGTTGAAGCACATGACTTGGACTTGATCTACCACAAACTGTACTGGCTTCTTTACCCTCACTCCCTCCCCAAACTAAGCAAATATCCATCCGACAGTCCTACCCCCACACCACCCCTCCAGTCCCCAACACCCCTCGATTCCACCACACAACCCCACCGTGTCTACCTATCTGGAGTCTACCTGGAGGGCATTCCGGGGATCAACGTCCCAGCGGCCCGGTCTATGACCAGGCCTCCTGGTGGATCAGGGCCTGATCAACTAGGCTGTTACTGCTGGCTGCATGTAGTCCAACGTACGAACCACAGCCCGGCTGATCTGGCACTGACTAGGTATCTGTCCAGCTCCCTCTTGAAGACAACCAGGGGTCTACTGGTAATGCCCCTTATGGTTGGTGGGAGGCCCCTATACTTTTCACTGGGGGTACGTTGCATCGCCTGCCAAGTCTTTTACTTTCGTAGGGAGTGATTTCTGTGTGCAGATTAGGGACCAGTCCCTCCAGGATCTTCCAGGTGTAGATTATGATATATCTAGACATTTATATACAGTTCAGAACATTTATTAAAGGAAACGTTTTGCCCTGACTGGCCATGATTGTCTTGCCCAACAATCATGGCCTCTGCCATGATATATCTGCTTGGTATATCTTGGTATATATCTGCCATGGTATATCTGCTTGCTAACTGCAGTGAGTCAACATGATAATACTTGGGGTTGGGGAGAAGGGGTGGGGTGATAACTGTGTCGGGGATGACCTATGTGTTGGTCATGTCAGTTTGATTCGCCGGCGTAGGCTTTGCCCTGGGTCTTGTCCATGAGGTGACCCGCCTGACCTTTGATCGTGTGTGAGGCTCGCTGAGTCAGCTCAGTCGTTGCTACAAATACTGACGTCCTTGCGAGCCTCAGGCTCTAACATTGTGGTGAGTGGAGCGGATCAAGTGTTTTCCTGTAGCAGATTCCGGGGTCACCGCCTGTGAGGCCCGATCCCAGACCAGGACTCCTGGTTGATAACCTGACCAGTGAGGCTGAAAGGAGGAGACTGGACAAGTATCTTCACCAAGTGCTCGATCAGCCAAGCTGTCATGGATACGCTGGGCAGCGGGCCTTCAACAGCAACAGCCTAGTTGACCAGGCAAGCACCAGAAGAGCCTCATCCACGGCCGGGCTGCGGGAGTAGAGATAGACTCGAAACTCATCAAAGGTATATCAAAGGCACCCGTGCTTAATGTTACCTTACCTCTGATATGCCTTTGATGAGTTTTGAGAGTCTTACTACTCTCTCATTACGGCTATTTTACACAGTCTTCCAAGATTCTTACTCTCGTTGGTAGTAATTTATGTGTGCAGGTGTAAATTATGATGTATCTTTCTCTCCTACATACCAGGGAATATACTCCAAGGAACTTGGTGTTCCTAATAATTTAGATGCTTGAGACTGAATTTGCGCACTGCCATAGCAGTATTCCGGAGTGAAAAATAATTAGAGAACATGTAAAATAAACCCAATGAAAAGTGGGGGTGCCATGGGCACAATAAGAGAACATTGTATCAACATGCGTGGGCCCAGACTATTCAACATCTTTACCAGAAGATGTGAGAGAAACGCTGCCGGAACAAGTGTAGAAATCTTCCAGAGGAAACTCTATAATTACCTCCAAGAAGCGCCAAGATTGACCAGGCAAGCCTGGCCCAGAACCGGGTAGGTGAGTACCGATTGCATGGAAGGAACAGACGAGCCTGGCCGAAGGCCGGGCTCTGGGAGTAGAAAAGCTCATCAGAGGTAAAGGTAAAAGTTATGTTATGCCTAGAGGGATTAGTACCAAACTTGCACACGAAAATCACTCCCTATGAAACCAAAAGACTCGGCAGGAGATGCAACATTTCCCCAATGAAAAGCAGGGTTGCCACGAGTATACTGAGAGACAATAAGTGTCCGGGGCCCAAGACTGTTCAACTGCCTCCTAGCATACATAAGGGAGATTACCAATAGACCCCTGGCTGTCTTCAAGAAGGCACTGGACAGGCACCTAAAGTCAATACCTGACCAGCCGGGCTGTGTACGTCAGTTTGCGTGCGGTCAGCAGTAACAGCCTGGTTGATCAGACCCTGATCCACCACGAGGCCTGGTCTCAGACCGAGCCGCGGAGGCGTTGACTCCCGAAACCCTCTCCAGGTATACTCCAGGTATGCCGGGGAAGAGATCAGAGGGTCGAATTTCCACCATTTCTTGAGCTGAATGATTCACACGGGTTTAGCGCTATACGAAAAAAATATATATAAATGGAGGGTTGCGTGGAGCCCTCCACTACCAAGCCATCACAAAGAACAGTAACTGTGGCAGCGTATGGGTGATATTGACCAGTGTTGTGGCGGCCATTCTGATATATGGGTGATTAAGTAAATATATGAGAAATGTTCGTTGTATATGGACGGTAATACTTGTCAGGTGGCCCCCCTCCCCCCTCTGTGTTTACGTAGGAGTTGCTTGTGTGTACATCTCAACTTCCTGGTTGTCATGGTGACGTCGCTGGATCTACACTTTTTCTCTCTGAATAATGAGCTCACATGTCTGTAGTGACTTCAGTCCTCTGTGAGACTCCATCAATTTATTATCTTTATCATTGGAAGACTTTTTAGTTGTATATTGTGGCTTAGGCTATAGGTAGGTCTGAAGACAGCTATTGAATGAACGTTGGGGGGAAAAGATTGGTAGGGGTGGTTGTGGGGAATATGGAGATGGATGGGGTGGATTGTTGTAGGGGATGGGGAAGGAATTTTTGTGGGTTTGGGGAGGGAGGCGTGTGTTTGTAAGTGATACTGTGTTTTGGTGAGGGAAGAAATTGTTGGGGGGAGACGGTGTAGAGGATGGATGGGGAGACGAGGGTGGGGAAGAGGAGGGAGGATGAAGACGTGGTTTAGGAAATGGTAGAGAGTAAGGTGGTGGCTGTGTTGGTGTCTGAGAGGAAGTAACCTAACCTCTTGTGGCCTGCAGTCTGATCTATTGCAACCTACTGAGTGACCTTTCTTGTCATCTACGGAGGGACCTTTTGTGACCTATCTTGTCACCTACAGAGTGACCTCCTCCTATCTTGCCTCTCCCTACCTGCCTCTCTCCTTCCCCTCCTCCCTCCCTCCCACTCTTGTTTTAATTGAAAATCGACCTGGCAAAACGTATTTCGGTATTCGACGCTGACAGGCCTCTCATTCGCGAGTGACTGACGTAGATGTAAGAGATGTCTTTCAAGTTTTGTCACGAGTACATTACAAGATTCCAGGTGTTGTAGACACGATTTTATGAATGGGGAAGAGGTTGTGTGGGGTATCTGGTCTGGTGTGGTGTCTGGTGTTGGTGCCTGGTGTGGTGCTGGTGTCTGGTGTGGTGTCTGGTGTTGGTGCCTGGTGTGGTGCTGGTGTCTGGTGTTGGTGCCTGGTGTGGTGCTGGTGTCTGGTGTTGCTTGGCGTGAGCAGCGAAGGTAGTGTAGGGCTGTGAATAACTTTTGTTTGATATATATGTGCTTTGTGTGTACTGTTTGAAGACAGAAGATCAGGGCGTTGGGGCAACTCCCACACGGATCAAACCTGATTAAACACCCGCATTGCCGTAGTTCTGCGAGACCCCTACGGGTTTAGTGATTCCCCGTTAATATAATAGTCATGGAGATAAGTGGCGCCACCCACAACGGTCAACAGACACCCACGTACCTTGTTTACTGCCAGGTAAACAGAGGCAGCAGGTGTAAGAACCTCCGGCCTCGCCTGGTATTGAACCCGAGTTCTTTCAGTTTATCAGCTAAGTGTTCTCCCACTGAGCATTTAGCTTATGCACTGAAAATTTACTTTAATTACTGGTTTAGGGACTATAATATTCTTGATGTTACAGGTGAAATGTAGACTTATGCTTTAAGCTTAAGTTATTAACTAAACTACCACCTTGGTTCGTGGTCCCACACCGCCTGGTATTCTACACCAGTGATACGTAGCAACTGGTGTAAGGGTTCAACATGGTGTAGCACGTGGTATGGGGGTGTAGCACGTGGTATGGGGGTGTAGCACGTGGTATGGGGTGTAGCACGTGGTATGGAGGTTATCACGTGGAGTGGGGGTAGTCGTGACACAGGGCAGCTATGGAAAGTGACGAGTTGCGGATATCCGGTACGTAAGGTGTGTTGAGGCAGGGATGGGGATGGGGTTCAGGGAGGGGGATGGAGGCAGCAATGAGGCTGATGGACAGAGGATAGGTATGGGTAGGGTGGATGGGTGGGTGGAGATAGTTTACCAGGATAGGGCCACGCATTCTCATCCGCTTCTATTATATACTGAAGAGGATCCCATAAGGGGATCGAAATATCCAGTTAATTCTTCTATCTCCATGTGGGTTTATATAATCTCATTGCACCAGGCAGAAACATGCGGATGTTTATACAGAGAAAGATCGTGGTCACCAAGATTCGAACCCACTTTTGGAAGGTGGCATAGTTCCCTACGTGACGCCTTAGACAACTCTGCCACAGATGCCTCAAAATTCTAGGTAGCTTGGTTACAATCATGTTTCTTCCTAGCGCCTGGTTTGCAATTTTGTCTGCCTTGAACGAGCTATTAGAGTACAGCAGTATTGTGATCTAGAGAGAACAACAGAGTATCATAGTTGGCATAGCATCCCTATGGGATATTGCATGTCGTGTCCATCTGGTGTTGGGAGGAGGAAAACACATGACTGGTCAGAGACTGGGCCCTGAATAGTGGGCAGGATCTGAATGTTCCACGTAGAATTTAGCATTTCACAATATACAACACTTGTCTTGAGATTAATGTACAAACACCTTTTCTCAAGTGCATTTTCAAGCACTTCCCTTTCTTCCCCCATCCTATGCTCATTAGCAAACCACATTGAAAACTGACTGGCTTCTTAGACTGACAGAGGCCTTGGATACGACAGCCAGGAAGATGGACTGATTACATCTTTATTTCATTACCCCTGCTCCCTTTGTATTTGACTGAAGAAGTCAACTGTGTATGCGAAACGTTTCATCAATAAAGATACCCAACTGTTGCACATGTCTTAATCTTCGGAGAGCCTGAAGCTGTTGTTGACACGAGTAACCGCTGGTGGTGTTGATGTAGCTGCTGATGCTTCTAATGTTGGTGTTGTGGTGTCTAGGGAGATGCTGGTGAGGGTGACAAGCCAGGGAGGTGTTTTAGTCTCCATCAGGATGGTAATCACAGTGGTGTGTGCATGCTATTCTTTTACGTTGCATTACGTTAATCCTTAGTGATTGCTGCTGCTGCTGCTGCTGCTGCTCGCCTCCCAGCCAACCACCACCACCACAAACCACTACCAGTATCAACAACCACCACCATAAACCACTACCAGTAGCATCAACCACCACCACCATAAACCACTACCAATAAAATCAGCAACCCCCATAAATCACTACCAGTAGCATCAGCAACTACCATAAACCACTACCAGTAGCATCAACACCCTCCACCACTACCAGTGGCATCACCACCCCCCACCACCACCATAAACCACTACCAGTAGCATCAACACCCCCCGCCACCACCATAAACCACTACCAGTAGCATCAACACCACCACCACCATAAACCACTACAGTAGCATCAACATCCCCCACCACCACCATAAACCACTACCAGTAGCATCAACATCCCCCACCACCACCATAAACCACTACCAGTAGCATCAGCACCCCCACCACCACCATAAACCACTACCAGTAGCATCAACATCCCCCACCACCACCATAAACCACTACCAGTAGCATCAACACCCCCACCACCACCATAAACCACTACCAGTAGCATCAACACCCCCACCACCATAAACCACAACCAGTAGCATCAACACCACCACCACCACCATAAACCACTACCAGTAGCATCAACACCCCCACCACCACCATAAGCCACTACCAGTAGCATCAACACCCCCACCACCACCATAAGCCACTACCAGTAGCATCAACACCCCCCCACCAACCACTACCAGTAGCATCAACACCCCACCACCACCATAAGACCACTACCAGTAGCATCAACACCCCCACCACCACCATAACCACTACCAGTAGCATCAACACCCCCCACCACCAAAACCACTACCAGTAGCATCAGAGCATCCCCCCACCACATAAACCACTACCAGTAGCATCAACACCCCCACCACCATAACCACTACCAGTAGCATCAACACCCCCACCACCACCATAAACCACACCAGATAGCATCAACACCCCACCACCACCATAAACCACTACCAGTAGCATCAACACCCACCACCACCTAAACCACTACCAGTAGCATCAACACCCCACCACCACCATAAACCACTACCAGTAGCATCAACACCCCACCACCCATAAACCACTACCAGTAGCATCAACACCCCCACCACCAATAAACCACTACCAGTAGCATCAACACCACCACCACCAAACCACTACCAGTGCATCAACACCACCACCACCATAAACCACTACCAGTAGCATCAACACCACCACCACCAACCACCAGTAGCAAACCACCACCAACCACTACATAGCATCAACACCTCACCACCAAAATAAACCACTACCAGTAGCATCAACACCCCCACCACCAAATAAACCACTACCAGTAGCATCAACACCCCACCACCACCATAAACCACTACCAGTAGCATCAACACCCCCACCACCAAAATAAACCACTACCAGTAGCATCAACACCCCACCACCAAAATAAACCACTACCAGTAGCATCAACACCCACCACCACCATAAACCACTACCAGTAGCATCAACACCCCCACCACCAATAAACCACTACCAGTAGCATCAACACCCCACCACCACCATAAACCACTACCAGTAGCATCAACACCCCCACCACCACCATAAACCACTACCAGTAGCATCAACACCCCCACCACCACCATAAACCACTACCAGTAGCATCAACACCCCCCACCACCACCATAAACCACTCCCAGTACCATCAGCAACAACCACCACCACCTTAACTTATTTACATGCATATTAACATTGACAGACGTGCACTTATTGTGCACGTCACCAATGTTGTGCACGTCACCAGTGTTGTGCACGTCACCAGTGTTGTGCACGTCACCAGTGTTGTGCACGTCACTAGTGTTGTGTTGTGCACGTCTGCCGTGTAACTCAGCCATGATTGTGTGTTGTGTGTCAGTCATGCAGTTGCACAAAGCAACATTTATGAAAGTGCAGATGATAATAATGGTGAAGGGAATGAGAAAGAGGTGGAGGTTGTGAAGAAAAAGAGGCAAATAATGTTCATTATAGTCAGGTTACCTCATGGTGCACCATTAACATGATTTTTTTCATTATTAATTTTGTTAAGAGGAGGTGCTGGTTGGCAGTGGCAGCGGCTGGTGTTGGTTGTGTGGTTGCTGGTGTTGTGGGGTTGCTGGTGTTGTGGGGTTGCTGGTGTGTGTGGTTGCTGGTGTTGTGTGGATTGCTGGTGTTGTGTGGGTTGCTGGTGTTTTGTGTGGTTGCTGGTGTTGTGGGTTGCTGGTGTTGTTGGTTGCTGGTGTTGGTTGTGTGGTTGCTGGTGTTGGGTGTGGTTGCTGGTGTTGGTGTGTGGTTGCTGGTTTTGGGTGTGTGGTTGCTGGTGTTGGTTGTGTGGTTGCTGGTGTTGGTTGTGTGGTTGCTGGTGTTGGTTGTGTGGTTGCTGGTGTTGGTTGTGTGGTTGCTGGTGTTGGTTGTGGTTGCTGGTGTTGGTTGTGTGGTTGCTGGTGTTGTGTGGTTGCTGGTGTTGTGGTGCTGGTGTTGGTTGTGTGGTAGCTGGTGTTGGTTGTGTGGTTGCTGGTGTTGGTTGTGTGGTTGCTGGTGTTGGTTGTGTGGTTGCTGGTGTTGGTTGTGTGGTTGCTGGTGTTGGTTGTGTGGTTGCTGGTGTTGGTTGTGTGGTTGCTGGTGTTGGTTGTGTGGTTCCTGGTGTTGGTTGTGTGGTTGTTGGTGTTGGTTGTGTGGTTGCTGGTGTTGGTTGTGTGGTTACTGGTGTTGGTTGTGTGGTTGCTGGGGTTATTTGTGTTTTTGCTGGTGTTGGTTGTGTGGTTGCTGGTGTTGGTTGTGTGGTTGCTGGTGTTGGTTGTGTGGTTGGTTGTGTGGTTGCTGGTGTTGGTTGTGTGGTTGCTGGTGTTGGTTGTGTGGTTGCTGGTGTTGGTTGTGTGGTTGCTGGTGTTGGTTGTGGGGTTGCTGGTGTTGGTTGTGGGGTTGCTGGTGTTGTGGGGTTGCTGGTGTAGTGTGGTTGCTGGTGTAGTGTGGTTGCTGGTGTTGTGTGGTTGCTGGTGTTGGTTGTGGGGTTGCTGGTGTTGGTTGTGGGGTTGCTGGTGTTGGTTGTGTTTGCTGGTGTTGTGTGGTTGCTGGTGTTGTGTGGTTGCTGGTGTTGTGTGGTTGCTGGTGTTGTGTGGTTGCTGGTGTTGTGTGGTTGCTGGTGTTGTGTGGTTGCTGGTGTTGTGTGGTTGCTGGTGTTGTGTGGTTGCTGGTGTTGTGGGGTTTCTGGTGTTGGTTGTGGTTTCTGGTGTTGGTTGTATGGTTTCTGGTGTTGGTTGTGTGGTTGCTGGTGTTGTGGGTTTGGGTACAGGTTTAAATAACCACTGTGGGGTTGGATACAGGTTTAACTGTCCACTGTGAGGTTGTGTACAGGTTTAACTAAGCACTGTGAGGTTGGGCTGAGTAGGGGTCTAGTTTCCGTTGTGATGTATTATACGACATCCTGCCACGTGAGGGGAGAGAGGAGGGGGGAGTGAGGTTTAACTCAAGCCGCTTGTGTAGATGGTGAGGGGAAGGGAAGGTGTAGGAGGGTGGTGGTGCCTGCTGGTGTAGAGGAAGCCACTCCTGACGAAGGAAGGGGTGTTGTTTCAAGACTAATCTGCCGGGGATTACCCTAGGTTTAGCGTCTTTCCCCTCCACCAACGCTGCTATTTAACCCTAGTCAAGCTCTTTACCGACTCGCTACGGCTTCTCTCTCTCTCCCCTGTTTATATAGCATTATATTGCGTTTGCGTCTCTCTTTTTTTTATGCATTTATATGTTTGTCTTATTTCTCTGGCGGGTGTTCCGGGGGTCAGCGCCCCCGCGGCACGGCCCATGACCAGAATGCATTCGTTTGGGGGGTCGAGGCTTGGCTACTAGCCATATCAGTTCAGAAATTCTGTTCGGCTTGTCTTGGGTGAGCCTAAATTTAGTTTGTGCTGATCAGTGGAATGTGTTACTTTTGTGATATTCAGGTCAATTTTCTCTGATTTTCACAGGTATACAAATAAGCTTGTACGAAAATTATCCTTTATAATGGAATATGACAGGTAAACACAGGTTTTGTACCCGCTATTATGTAGAGCAGCACACTACGGGTGTTCCTACATAGTAACTTGTTATTTTAGAATAGGGTAGTACCTTATAGCTGATGTTTCGAATTTTGTTTAATAAAGAACCTTGTGTGATTTGTATCGTGCGTCTGGGAGGCGGGACGGCTGAGAGGAGAGAAGTTGCCGGATTCTTGAAGTCTTAGTGCTTTTGTTGCCACTCTCATAAGTGTGAATGTATCTGGCTTGTAAGTTTCCGCTTATACTCTCTTCATGTCCTCTTCCCACAGCCTGGAGGCGCGCAATAGTGCTGCCTTACCTCCTTTCTCTTTTTTTTCCCTCGTTATCTTTCTTCTTCCTATATCCCACCTCCTTGCTGTATCTCCCCCTCCTTGTTCTCTATCATTACCCTCCTTGGCTTCCTTCTCATTTTTTGTTGCCCTTATCCCCCTGTACTCTACCCTCTCCTGGATGGGTGGTACTAAGTGCTATCTTGTGTTGGGTTGTGTTGTGGTGGATGGTGTGGGTGGTGTTGTGGTGGATGGTGTGGGTGGTGTTGTGGTGGATGGTGTGGGTGGTGTTGTGGAGTAGGTGTATAGTAAAACTGGTATTATTGCCTCCAGTAGTGTCAGCCGGACACAATACGGGATGAACGAGGCAGTTTGTCCGTGGAACCCAATAACCTGGTCAGGTGTGTGTCGTGTGTGGAGTCACAGTCTGTCACTATCACCACCACCGTCGCTACGCGGCACCACCACCGTCGCTATGCGGCACCACCACCATCTACCCATCATTACGAGTGCACCAGTAGTGAGAAACAATGACAGGCTTCTTAATAGAGAGAATACTACATCAGCCAGCCCAGCCTCTCCTTAATTACGAGTGATAACATTATCCTTTGGGCAGTTATCTTATATCATCTTAAATCATCCCTCTCAATAGCCTTCCCCCTCTCTCACGAGAGAGAGAGAGAGAGAGAGAGAGAGAGAGAGAGAGAGATCAGTGCCGATCAAAGTGGTCTAGGAGGCTGGACCAGGAGCTGAGTGTCGACCTCCGCAAACAAAAATCTGTGATTACACAAGACTGCAGTACACACACGGGATAAATATTTATTCACATTGTAAGATAAAGCAGCAGTTGTATGTGTAGCAGTTGTTCAAAGTAACTTAGAGACTCGAACCTGCCTTGTAAGAAGCCAAGGAGTGCCAAGTGCCAGCTGGTAAGTGTTCTCAAGCTAATTCAGTTGTAGCTTCACCACTTCAGCGTATCTGCAAGCTAATTAGTTGTAGCTTCACCACTTCAGCGTATCTGCAAGCTAATTCAGTTGTAGCTTCAGCTCTCCCCTTCAACACTTTTGTTTTTGTTAAATTATATAAAAAGTCGAATTCCTGCCATTTTTCACATTAAAAATTTATTATATGGGGGCGAATAGCGTAAAATAATTGTCTCGTGTTTGGTGTTTTGAGCCTTGGAGAGGTGGGTGTAAGGGCGGAAGTGTCGTGGTGTGGGCGTGGGCCGCCCACGTGCTCATACAGGAGCAGGGCAAGTTTTTTATTGGGGGTGGGGGGGGTTGAGGATTTAATTCATGTTGAAATGTCGTGGTGCCGTTGTTACACTGTCGTGGTGCCGTTGTTACACTGCCGTGGTGCGGTTGTTACACTGTCGTGGTGCGGTTGTTACACTGTCGTGGTGCCGTTGTTACACTGTCGTGGTGCGGTTGTTACACTGTCGTGGTGCGGTTGTTACACTGTCGTGGTGCGGTTGTTACACTGTCGTGGTGTTGTGAGGGGAGAGTGTATGGCAGTAAGGGTGTGGTGAGGGGAAGAGGCTGTTCATGTGTTGCAGATGTTTGGAGACAGACAATATATGCTGCAGATGTGTTGAGAGGGGATGTGGTGTCATGGGGTGGTCATCAGAGATGGATGTGCGTGGCTGGGGAAAACTCAGCAGTGCTAACCTAGTGTGTCATGGGTGGTCATCGAGATGGATTGCGTGGCTAGGTACCAACCACATCAGCAGTGCTAACGAGTGGTGTCATGGGGTGGTCATCAGAGATGGATGTGCGTGGCTGGAGGTAAACAGCCACATCAGCAGTGCTAACCTAAGTGGGTGTCATGGGGTGGTCATCAGAGATGGATGTGCGTGGCTGGAGGTAACAGCCACATCAGCAGTGCTAACCTAAGTGGGTGTCATGGGGTGGTCATCAGAGATGGATGTGCGTGGCTGGAGGTAACCAACCACATCAGCAGTGCTAACCTAAGTGGATTAAAATGAGTATTACACGATGGTGGGTGTGCTGAGACTGGTGGTGTGGTTGCAGTTTGCCAGATCAACCAGGCTAAGTAATGTGAAGAATATACAAATTATCGATTGCTTCGGGAGTAGGAAGACTCTCAGAACCGGTCACAGGTTACCTTAGGTCTCACTTGTCGCCTCTTCTGTTTTTGTGTTTGACAAGTGTTGCTTTGGCTTGGGTTGTTTACTAGTGAGTCTCTTTCAAGTGTATTGCGTAAGTGAATCAGGCAAACTGGTGGTAAAGACTTGACTCATAAGTATTTCTTGTACACTACCCATCTCACCTGTGTTGTGACTGAGCATAATATTAAATATAAAGCTTGTGTGGTGGTGCTGGTGATGGGGTCGGAGCTCTCCTAGTTGTGCTTGCACGGGATCACCTTCACTTTCTTGCCCTCCTCACAACCTTCAATGTATTGGGATATTTGATTTATATATATATATATATATATATATATATATATATATATATATATATATATATATATATATATATATATATTTCTCTTTCTCTCTCTCTCTTTCTCTTTCTATCTCTTTCTATCTCTCTCTCTCTCTATCTCTCTCTCTATCTCTCTCTCTCTTTCTCTCTCTCTCTATCTCTCTCTCTCTATCTCTCTCTCTCTATCTCTCTCTCTCTTTCTATCTCTCTTTCTATCTCTCTCTCTTTCTATCTCTCTCTCTATCTCTTTCTCTCTTTCTATCTCTCTCTCTCTCTCTCTTTCTCTCTCTCTCTCTTTCTATCTCTTTCTATCTCTTTCTCTCTCTCTCTCTCTCTCTCTCTTTCTCTCTCTCTCTCTCTCTCTCTCTCTCTCTCTCTCTCACATAATCATCCGAGTATTATATACATCGTACTTGTGTCTCCCCAGGTTTCTCCCCTCTTCCAGTGTTGTAAAGTCTAGTTCATTTTTATTTCTTGTAATTTCCAGAGATACTTGGGTAGTTTGTCCTGAGACCAGACTTCATACTGTTTGGTCTCTAGTTAATTCTTCTTCACAATCCCTATACCTTCGGTTGATTTTTTACTCAAAATTTTCAGGTGTCATATAGTTCTCTTATTGGTAAGTTTGTGTCTACGTGTTCAATGCCTCTCAGTATTTTGTACATCGTGATCAGGTCCCCACTAAACTAAACGTTTTATAATGACGTGAGGTTGAGGTTAAGTTCGAGGGCTCTACGTCAATACAGAGTTTACAACAATTCCCTGTGTTAAGGTTCTTTGCCTTCACCATCCTTTCATACGCTGCTCTTGTATTTTGGCTTCTCTGGAGAAGGCTTCAAATACTTCAGCTACTTACGTGAGCGGGAGTATCCATTAGGCGTGTTACGGTCCTCTGGTCCGTTACATAGATTTGACTACTGTGAAGCTGTATTTAGCCCAGCTATAATATGAGGAAACCTGCGCTTTTCTATCTAACTTTCGGAAACTGACATTATGGAAAGTTGGTGATAACACAGGCGATAACATATTGACGTAGGCAAAGATTTTGTAGGTACGTCTATGTATGTGTGTGTATGTATATACATGTATATTTATGTATTATGTATGTATATATATATATATATATATTTATATATTATGTATGTATATATATATTTATATATTATGTATGTATATATATATTTATATATTATGTATGTATATATATATTTATATATTTTGTAGTTTTATATTTATATTTATGTATGTATATATATATTTATATATTATGTATGTATATATATATTTATATATTATGTATGTATATATATATTTATATATTATGTATGTATATATATATTTATATATTATGTATGTATATATATATTTATATATTATGTATGTATATATATATTTATATATTATGTATGTATATATATATTTATATATTATGTATGTCTTGTCGCGCCTGAATGTTGAATGCAATTGTTTTGCAATATAAAGTTTTTAATATTTATGAATGCTAATCGTATTTAACATAATGATATCGGAGGTATGAGCACAGGGCTTGGGTAGAATATAAGCACCTACAATACAGCTTTAAGATCCGATTATTGGCATGTCATCCATACACAATATTATCTCATTGTTCAAGCAAACCATCTCCATACCTGTAGTTAACTTAATGTTAGTTTATTTTACTAGATTCAGCAAGAACCCCCACCTAGGAGAAGAATCTTTGGTGAATTATTCTAGCCATAGCATTGACTTTATTCTCTACTAGAATACTTGTCGTTGACGGAGATTCTGCGTCCGATACGTATAGAAGTATTTTAGTGTCACATATTGTGTTTGTAAAACAAAAAAAGCTCATCCAGTATTATAACGGGGCTTTGGGGGATCTTCCTGATGTGACTGCTTCAGCGAGCGAGTTTTGTGGTTATTTTCACCTAGCTACCTGAGAGAGAGATACATGATAATATATACATGGAAAGTACTTGAGCGCCTGGTCCCAAATCTGCACACTGCCATAACAACATACTGGAGTGAGAGATATGGGAGAAAGTGTAAAATAAACCCAGTGAGGAGCAGGGGTGCGGTGGGGACAATACGGGAGCACTGTATTAACATCCGGGGTCCCAGACTATTCAACATCTTACCAGAAGATATCCGAAACACGGCTGGAACCAGTGTAGAAACCTTCAAGAGGAAACTGGACAAATATCTTCACCAGGTGCCAGATCAACCAGGCTGTGATGGATATGTGGGGCAGCGGGCCTCCAGCAGCAACAGCCTGGTTGACCAGGCAAGCACCAGACGAGCCTGGCCCATGGCCGGGCTCAGAGAGTAGATACTCTCGAAACTCTTCAAAGGTATATCAAAGGTAAGCGCATGGCAAGCACTAGACAAGCCTGGTCCGGGGCAGGGCTGCGGGAGTAGGCAAACTCGCGAAACTCGCCAGATGTATTTCAAGGGTAAAGGTATCCCATTTCTCCCCCTCCTTTTCTCCCTTTAAAGAGTTCAGTCGAACTCTCCTCGACCGATCAAATTATTCCTGGCAAATACAGTGCTACCCCTGGCAGCTGTAATGTTACCCCTGGCAGCTGTAATGTTACCCCTGGCAGCTGTAATGTTACCCCTGGCAGCTGTAATGTTACCCCTGGCAGCTGTAATGTTACCCCTGGCAGCTGTAATGTTACCCTGGCAGCTGTAATGTTACCCTGGCAGCTGTAATGTTACCCCTGGCAGCTGTAATGTTACCCCTGGCAGCTGTAATGTTACCCCTGGCAGCTGTAATGTTACCCCTGGCAGCTGTAATGTTACCCCTGGCAGCTGTAATGTTACCCCTGGCAGCTGTAATGTTACCCCTGGCAGCTGTAATGTTACCCTGGCAGCTGTAATGTTACCCTGGCAGCTGTAATGTTACCCTGGCAGCTGTAATGTTACCCCTGGCACTGTAATGTTACCCCTGGCAGCTGTAATGTTACCCTGGCAGCTGTAATGTTATCCCTGGCAGCTGTAATGTTACCTGGCAAGTTCCTGAGCTGTAATGTTACCCCTGGCAGCTGTAATGTTACCCCTGGCAGCTGTAATGTTACCCCTGGCAGCTGTAATGTTACCCCTGGCAGCTGTAATGTTACCCCTGGCAGCTGTAATGTTACCCCTGGCAGCTGTAATGTTACCCCTGGCAGCTGTAATGTTACCCTGGCAGCTGTAATGTTACCCTGGCAGCTGTAATGTTATCCCTGGCAGCTGTAATGTTATCCCTGGCAGCTGTAATGTTACCCTGGCAGCTGTAATGTTACCTGGCAGCTGTAATGTTACCCTGGCAGCTGTAATGTTACCCTGGCAGCTGTAATGTTACCCCTGGCAGCTGTAATGTTACCCCTGGCAGCTGTAATGTTACCCCTGGCAGCTGTAATGTTATCCCTGGCAGCTGTAATGTTATCCCTGGCAGCTGTAATGTTACCCCTGGCAGCTGTAATGTTACCCCTGACAGCTGTAATGTTACCCTGGCAGCTGTAATGTTACCCTGGCAGCTGTAATGTTACCCTGGCAGCTGTAATGTTACCCCTGGCAGCTGTAATGTTACCCCTGGCAGCTGTAATGTTACCCCTGGCAGCTGTAATGTTACCCCTGGCAGCTGTAATGTTACCCCTGGCAGCTGTAATGTTACCCTGGCAGCTGTAATGTTACCCTGGCAGCTGTAATGTTACCCTGGCAGCTGTAATGTTACCCTGGCAGCTGTAATGTTACCCTGGCAGCTGTAATGTTACCCTGGCAGCTGTAATGTTACCCCTGGCAGCTGTAATGTTACCCCTGGCAGCTGTAATGTTACCCCTGACAGCTGTAATGTTACCCCTGACAGCTGTAATGTTACCCCTGACAGCTGTAATGTTACCCCTGACAGCTGTAATGTTACCCCTGACAGCTGTAATGTTACCCCTGACAGCTGTAATGTTACCCCTGACAGCTGTAATGTTAACCCTGGCAGCTGTAAGGTTACCCCTGGCAGCTGTAAGGTTACCCCTGGCAGCTGTAATGTTACCCCTGGCAGCTGTAATGTTACCCCTGGCAGCTGTAATGTTATCCAGTGCAAATAGGATTTCACTCATGGTAGATATTAATCGAGTGTGTATTTAAAAAGATTGAAAGTGAACAAAGAGGGAGGTTTGTACTACTGTGTTTAGTCTGTGTTCAGCGGGACGGTAATGTTGAAACTCCTTATTTTTTCGTGATCGCTGTTTCTTCCTTTTTACAGTTTCATATCATTCTTCTTCTTCTCCTTCTTGTTATTATTACCATTATTTTGTTAGTTATTATTATTATTGTTGTTGTTATTGCAGGACGGGTACAGGCGCCGCGGTTCATTGGTCCTCAAGTGGCGACGGAGAGTGTGGTGAGTGAAGGACACACCAAGATTCTTCAGTGCCAAGCTCTAGGTGAGTGATCCTGTAGTGCCAAGCTCTAGGTGAGTGATCCTGTAGTGCCAAGCTCTAGGTGAGTGATCCTGTAGTGCCAAGCTCTAGGTGAGTGATCCTGTAGTGCCAAGCTCTTGGTGAGTGATCCTGTAGTGCCAAGCTCTAGGTGAGTGATCCTGTAGTGCCAAGCTCTAGGTGAGTGATCCTGTAGTGCCAAGCTCTTGGTGAGGGATTCTGTAGTGCCAAGCTCTAGGTGAGTGATCCTGTAGTGCCAAGCTCTAGGTGAGTGATCCTGTAGTGCCAAGCTCTAGGTGAGTGATCCTGTAGTGCCAAGCTCTAGGTGAGTGATCCTGTAGTGCCAAGCTCTGTGAGTGATCCGAGAAGTCTGTGAGGATCTGTAGTGCCAAGCTCTAGGTGAGTGATCCGAGTGCCAGCTCTGGTGGGATGTGCCAAGCTCTAGGTGAGTGATCCTGTAGTGCCAAGCTCTAGGTGAGTGATCCTGTAGTGCCAAGCTCTTGGTTCAGAGTGATCCTGTAGTGCCAAGCTCTAGGTGAGTGATCCTCGTAGTGCCTAGCTCTTTCCTAGGGTGAGTGATCTAGTGCCTCAGTGAGTGATCCACAAGCTCTAGGTGAGTGATCCTGTAGTGCCAAGCTCTAGGTGAGTGATCCTGTAGTGCCAAGCTCTAGGTGAGTGATCCTGTAGTGCCAAGCTCTAGGTGAGTGATCCTGTAGTGCCAAGCTCTAGGTGAGTGATCCTGTAGTGCCAAGCTCTAGGTGAGTGATTCTGTAGTGCCAAGCTCTAGGTGAGTGATCCTGTAGTGCCAAGCTCTTGGTGAGTGATTCTGTAGTGCCAAGCTCTAGGTGAGTGATCCTGTAGTGCCAAGCTCTTGGTGAGTGATCCTGTAGTGCCAAGCTCTAGGCGAGTGATCCTGCAGTGCCAGACCCTATGTGAGTGATCCTGGGCACATTATTCACTCCCTGGCACTCTCCCTCATACTCTGCACGCTACACACATTAATCACTCATAAGTGGTACTCAGTAACGACAAATTAATGAGTAAGACGCATGTGCTTTTAACCCGGGTAACATAACAGTTGCTACTCACGAAAACTCAATAACACGACAGAAAACAAGCCACAAAACGGGTGAGGCTCCAACAGTTATTACCGTGGTTAGTTGTGTTATTTAAGGTGAATAGTCAAGGACTGGGCCGCGGGGCGTTAACCCCCACGGAACCACCTCCAGGTAGTGTTAACCCCCTCAAGATTCTGCAGTAATTTGGTGTTTATTGGTAAAAGTAACGCACAGTGCGTTTTGAAGGTGAAGTTTGGCACGGCAAGGCATGTTAGGTTAGGTTAGATTTGTCAGGAAACAGGACAAGCGTTTCCTGACGCGGCTCTTAGTCATGTGATGACCCGCAGCTGGAGCTTTTGGTCATCTGACCGAGGCCTTCCACTGGCTTACCGGTCCACGCCTTTAAAAATATGGACATGATTATAACCATTCAGGACAGGGCACATGTGCAACACTTGGGTATCTCTATTGACGAAACGTTTCGCCTGCGCTGCGGGCTTCATCGGTCCAATACACAGGTGAATTGCAACTTTTCGCCTAAGGGTTTACCTGGAGAGGGTTTCGGGGGTCAACGCCCCGGCGGCTTCTTCTGAGACCAGGCCCCGTGGTGGATCAGGGTCTGATCAACCAGGCTGTTACTGCTGGCAGCACGCAAACTGACTTACGAACCACAGCCCGGCTGGTCAGGTACTGACTTTAAGTGCCTGTCCAGTGCCTTCTTGAAGACAGCCAGGGGTTTATTGGTAATCCCTTTTATGCATGCTGGGAGGCAGTTGAACAGTCTTGGGCCCCGGTCAGTTATTGTGTTGTCTCAGTGTACTCGTGGTGCCCCTGCTTTTCATTGGGGGAATGTTGCATCTCCTGCCGAGTCTTTAGCTTTCATAGGGAGTGATTTTCGTGTACAAGTTTTGTAGTAATCCCTCTAGGATTTTCCAAGTGTATATTATCATGTATCTCTCTCGCCTGCGTTCCAGGGAATACAAATCAAGGGCCTTCAACCGTTCACAGTAATTTAGGGGCCTTATCGTACTTATCGTACCCTGGATTTGATATTCACAAACAACGAGGAATTAATCAGAGACATAACAGTTACAAAAACAATATACTCTGATCATAACATCATAGAAGTTCAAACTAGTATTAACTCAGGGTTAGGGAACTGCGACACTAATGTTAGAGACGGAATGTTCAGTAAGTTTAATTTTAATAACCATAGAATTGACTGGGAAAAAATAAACCAAGAGCTATCAGACATATCATGGGAATCAGACATGAGCACCCTAAATCCCCACCAGTGCCTAGAGAAGCTGAATACAGAAGCATACAAGGTATGTATGAAACACGTACCATTGAGGAAACCCAGAAGATCAGATATAGAGAGAGAGCGTAGGAGATGGTACAGGAGAAGAAAACGGGTTACTGAATTGCTGAAAAACACAGTTATGTTGCAACAGAGGAGAGATAGCCTTAACCGAGAGATCACGGAATTAGAGCACAAACTTAAGATGTCATACCTGACAGAAGAAGTACAAAGGGAACAAAGAGCCATACAGGATATTGCAAGAAACCCAAAATATTTCTACTCCTATGCAAAATCCAAGCTAAGAACTACCTGTAGAATTGGACCATTATTGAGAAGAGATTCGTATACGGACGATGAACAGGAAATGAGTGAAATTCTAAAAGAACAGTATGAGTCAGTGTTCAGCAACCCACTAAATGACAGCAAGGTAGAAAATGCAGAAATATTTTTCACTCCAGCAGAAGGCTGCGCAGACCACCTAACCGACATTAGTACAAATCCCATAGATTTCGAAAAAGAAATGGACAACATGCCCACTCACTCAGCACCTGGACCAGATTCATGGAATGCTTTATTTATAAAGCAGTGCAAAGTACCATTAGCAAGAGCCCTTAGTATTCTGTGGAGAAAGAGCTTAGATCTAGGTGAAATTCCAGAGGCCTTAAAGAGTGCAGACATAGATACTTTGCATAAGGGAGGTAGTAGAGCACTAGCTAAAAATTACAGACCAGTAGCCCTCACTTCTCACATCATAAAAATCTTTGAAAGAGTGATGAGACGGCAGATTACAAAGTTCATGGACCAGCACAACCAACATAACCCGAACCAGCATGGCTTTAGAGCGGGTCGATCATGCCTGTCACAGCTGCTGAACCATTATGACAGAATTATGGAGGCATTGGAGGACGACCAAAACGCAGATGTGATTTACACAGATTTTGCAAAGGCGTTTGACAAATGCGTTCATGGAGTGATAGCGCACAAAATGAGGGCCATAGGCATTACGGGGAAGGTAGGCAGATGGATTTTTGAGTTCCTAACACACAGAACACAAAAAGTAGTAGTGAACAGGGCAAGATCCAGCATCAGCGAGGTCAAAAGCTCAGTGCCCCAAGGCACTGTCCTGGCACCTCTACTGTTTCTCATCCTCATAGCAGACATAGATAAAAACACCCAGCACACTTTTGTATCATCATTTGCAGATGACACTAAAA